>VYYJ01001358.1:0-31983 GCA_021029165.1 Cyphoderus albinus | reverse complement strand
AATCACCGCTTGTGTAACGTCGTTTTTAATGAAGATCTCCCTTCGATCATCGTCGCCATCATTGTCAGTCCACGTTTGTATCTTGTAACCTTCGAACTTGCCCCGAATATGTTCCGGATTCACAGGGTCCCACGAGAAAATGGCTGTTCTTGCATCCAGCTTTTCAATCAGAGTGAAATTCCCGGGAGGCTCCGTTGGCTCTAAGCAAATAAAAATACTTTGCTAATTCTGATCATGATTTGCACAAATGTTTAATTCATTTGACGTTTTTACCTGCCATTCCCGAATACCCAGTTACATCGTTTGCTGCCACGTTCGCCTCTCCTACTTCATTAACCGCTCTCACACGTATTTTATACGGTCGATAAGTTGGTTGATTTTCTATTACAAGCTGACTCATTCTCCAATCAACTATATTCTCTAGCTGCCACGGACTTGAATTATCATCGGGTTTCCACTGCACAACGTACTTGAATTTTGGAGCGTTGTGGTCAATTTCAGGCATCGGTGTCCATGAAATAACCAGATTTGATGGAGTACTTCCGTGACCTTTCACGTTGTCGGGATTCTTGTAAGGAACATCAGGAGTTGTGAAGCACACTGGCGAATGATGCGAAGGAATGGACGGTCCAATTTTATTTCTTGCAATCACTCGGAAGGTGTAGTTGGCCCAAGGACTCATCGAAACCTACAAAAGTAGAACATTGTCTTTAAAATGTTTTTCTGCTAACAATGACACGTTACGTGGTTTTCATTTCACTTTCAATCAGTGGAAATTAAATCATCCCGATCAAATCAGATGACGAAAAATATTAACTAGCATCATTTTAAATTTAACAAATTAGCCACAACCCAAAACAGTCGAATTCTATACTTACAGTGTAACTTGTTTCTGTGGCTGGAACATCTCTATAGGCCACTTCCCAAGTATCAGGGGTAAAACTGGTATTGTACTGAATGGTGTAGTAAAGAATCGGAGACCTGTTGTCACCCATTGGACGCCATCTTGTAGTCGCTGTCCTTCTCCCACAGTCCACAGAAAGCAATTCTGGCATGTTTGGAACATCTTGAACCACCAATGTAGCATTAGCAGTGGCGTTATCGTACTCTGTCCGTGCAACACAGGTGTAAACCTTAAAAGAAAATCGGTTCATAAAATTTAATGTTCAAATAACCAGTTTACAAGACAAAACTTTGTTAATTTTGCTTTCTTTGGCTTACACCAGAGTCCAACTCTGTTGTTTTATCTATGGTCAGCGAATTATCCTGCAGCTTCACATAACGGGTGTCTGCCTCAAAGTCAATTAACTCGCCATCATTTAGCCAATCAATGTACAATGTTAAGGTTGGGTCTTTTACCGCACTACAACGGAACGTGGCAGTGGTTCCCGCAGCTACTTCGTAATCTTCCGGTTTATCGACAATTTTGGTATGTTCTAAACAATAGCAATATCAATTAGTCTTTCGTAGTTATTTGCGTTGGCAGCAAATTGGTAAACGGTAAAATGCTTCGTTTCATTTATTTACCTTTCACTATCAACGTTCCTCCAGCGGTGTCATTACCAAATCTATTTCTAGCATCGCAGAGATATTCGCCAGCGTCTGCAAACCGCACGTCACGAATATCCAAGTCGCCATTATCCAAAACTTTGTAACGACCACCTGTCAGCTCCTGGTTATTCTTCAACCAACGAACCAATGGCCTGGGAGCACCAAATACTCGACACGTTAATGTAACTGTCTTTCCGTCAGTAGTAACAACGTCACTCGGTTCTTCAGTGATTTCGGCTGGTAGCGCCAAGACATTTACATAAACGTCTTTGTACACGTATCCAAAGGAATTGGTGGCATTGCAACCATAATTACCTAAAAGAAAATATACAAAGCCAGCATGAACATCTGGAGTTGGTAACCTTAATCAGTTGACTGTTAAAACAAGTGCGCTCTCTTACCCGTATCCGCCTTTTTAATATTTTCAATTAAAATTCTGTTGCCCGAAACTTTCCGTCTTGGATTATCTTCTGCTTCCTCCAAAGGCTTTCCGTTGTGAATCCATTTAATTTCTGGAGCAGGCTTGCCGCTTGCCTCACATCTAAACTCGACAGTCTCACCTTCAGCAGCATTCTGAATTTCCGGCTCAACGGTGAAATACGGAGCAGCTGAAATTAAGCATTAAGATGAAAGTTGAAATTCTGCCCTTTCTATTGACCTGATACCAATTTGACTTAATGGTTTACCATAGACGGAAAGTTTGGATGGAGTAGGAGAGTGGAACTCCAACACCATTGGTCGCATCACAGTCATACGCTCCTATAAACACCACAATATTATTCAAATAAATAAACCAAACTACGATAAAACATTGATCTCGATTACGACAAGCCTACCTTCGTCAGTAAAGTCCACGTCCTTGATCTTTAAGGTCTTTCCGTAATTATCATACTCCAGCTTGTCATACGGAAGCAATCCGCCTTTCTTCGCCCACTTAATTTCAGGAAGTGGTCTAATAATTTTTAGAAATGACATAAAGTAAATAAATATTTCAATCAAATACAACATAGAATATCCATTGAATATTGGCAGCTTACGTTCCACCAACGATGCACCACAAACTAACAGTTGTGCCTCGAATGGCAACTGTATTTCGCTTGGAGGCATACTGATTTACGGGCCTGTGCTTATTCAGGGTAGCAGAACTGCTAGTGGGCGCAACACTCAAGTATACACGATTTCCCAACTTGTACTCATTCCTATAATTTACATAAACATAAGCAATTTAATGATGATTGTTTGGCAAATCAAGGAATCAAGAAAGAGTAATTTCAAATTCGTACCTGAAGCGTGAGTATGCGGCGCACGCATAAAGAAATTCCGAACTCTTGTCTTGTCTCGTGACATTGGAGAACCAAAGAGCTCCTTCAGGGTCTACAGTAATTCTTGACGAATTGATGCTCTGTAATGCCCCTTGAGAATTCTAAAAATAAGTGAAATTCATATTTATAGTCACTGCAAATACTATTAAAAATACTATATGTTACACTGTTACAGGCAACATAAATGTAGGCATTTGTGTCAGTAAAACAAATTCTGCATTGAGACTCTCAATTTGAGAGTCTCTTGGTTGACGAAAAATAAAACTATAACATCATTTCACAAAAATATCACTAATGAATTCAATTTTCCAAATTGAGCCATTAACCTGAAGCATCCAGTACACATAAGATTTTGGCCAGCCATCCGGAGGGCTGCATCCAAGTTTGAAGGGCTGTCCCTCTTCTGCAACAATCGTCTCGGGCTCTTCCTCCTTGAAAGAGTTTAATTCTGCTTTCCTCAGAAAGACCGAGTTCTGAAATTAATTAATCAAGAATATAAGTACTTAAAGAGTAGCTCCTCAACTTGACTGGGACATAACGCAAAATCCTTTATGACTATGAGACAGACAGGTGGTAGGGTAGGTGTTATTTAATTAAATAGGTAGCTCTGTACAAAATCAAATTACCGTTGTGGCGATGCCGAACTCATTGTATGCAAAGCACTGATATTGTCCAATGTCCTCGGTTTGTGGAGAAGTCACAACCAGAGTTCCTCTGCCTTGCTGTTGCGAAATTCTCTCATCGTACGCCTGCCAATTAAATTCTTTTCCGTTTTTAATCCACTTATATTTCGGAGCTGGCTCTCCCTCCGCTTCGCACTCGATAATGAAAGGCTTGTCATTTTCATCTTGTCTCGACTTCACTTGAAACAGCAGCTCATCAGTTGGTGGTTGTTTAGTTATGAGAGGCGGTGATTGCACTGGAAATCGCAAAGAAAGAATAAAATTTAGACTGGAGATGTACAAAATAAATGGGTTCAAGTGGAGAACACTCCATCCGTTAAAGTTCAACGTGGTCTTGCTCTGTTCTAATAACTTCCCGCGCGTAACCCTACGCATGAGAAGGGGATAATAAATAATATCCATCAATTTGTTGAAGTGTTTGTGCCTCTGTGGCAAGCTTTGGTCAAATCTGAGATGTTTTCATATTATGTATGTATATACTTTTAATTTAACAGAATCCTGAATCCACATTATCACGAAAGTATTTGTCTTTTTCATTTCAACTCAATCATGATTCATGATCCATGATCATCATTAAAAAACTACTTTGCCTTTCATTTTAAAACTGTTTAAGCTTAATTATTTTACTAGAATGTAAAATCTGACTCACCTGCTCCTGACGCAAAGTCAACAGTAAAGAAAAGTACTGAGATTGAAATTAAAAGGCAGTTGGCTGTTGTGAATGGTCGGAATTCGCTAAGTCTGTTGTAACAGTTTCCCCTCCTCCTTCTACTGCTGGAGCACTGCGGTGACGACGAGTTATCGCTACATTCTCTAGTTCCTCTTCTGGAGCTCCAAGTTCTGGAAGAACATGCTGAGGAGGAGGAAAGTCTACTCGCCGGTGAATGGTCATGAGCACACATTGTTTCTTCGTACGAAACTTCGTTTGGAGTCCAACTTTTCGAACTGGTCTCGGTGCTACTAGAGTTCTCCTTTACACAACCAGTTTTGACCATGATTGTCTTTGTTTGGTTAATGGGCTGCCGAAAACTTCTTCTTTAACAATTATTGCTGCTCCTCATTAGGACCTGAAATTAAATTAAACAAGCGCCATTAGTACTGATGATAAAGTGTAACTTTGATACCAAGAACTCCCTTAAATGAAGGAAAACTAATTAAATGTTAAACTATATGTATTATTTGAAACTTGAACTAACGCACATTTGTTCAAATTATTTCTAACCCATTTCTACTCTAACCTAACCCCTGACAAATTAGGATCGGTCACATACAAAAGCAAGGACGAGCGACTGGAGCGACTCGAGCGAGTTTCTTTGTGCCTGATAATTGAAGATTTTGGAGGTGGAGATCAAAAAGACTAAGCACTAAGAGCACTTTGTAAATACACAAACAAGTTCATCTGACAAAGTAAACTTTTAACTTTTATCAGCGTTATTTTTGCTGATCGAATACATTGATAAGGAGTTTGCATTTGATTTGAACATGAACAACAAAGAGAAAAGACAGCTCAGCAGAGCCAGATAAGCCAGTTGCTTGTACTTTTGTACTGAATGGATTCAATCTCAAGCCAAATCTGAAGTTCACAAAAAATTGTAAATCTTACTTCATTTGAGACACAATACTAATTCAAATCAAAGTTAAATTCAACTAACATCGGACAAATCTGGCTGTGTGGATATGAGCAATCGACTTGGTATGGTATGAACAGTTAAGTCTTTTTGTCTTCTTTTACTGGGTCATCATTTTAAAGCTTATTTAAAACAAAAGGAAAGAAATCAAATAATGTACCAAATAAGGTTAAATCTTATCGATTTTCTGTTTACAAAATACAAACAAATTACAATATTTTACACCGCATGATGACTATCATAAATTAAAGTCATTTTAATCTTTTGATCAATTAAACCAAAGATTCAATTTCTGTACGGCATTTATTATCATTTGTGAAGTGAAACTATTGTCAACTGAAAACTGTCCCATCATTTTTAATCTGACTATAAACTAACTACATAGAACAGATAAGCCCTTAACCCTATCTATTGAGAAAAGAATCACTAATCCTGAGATGAGTAAATGGAACATTTAACTATAAACATATTTAATTCGCTCTCTCTCTCTTCTTATCCTCGCGAAACTCAAATATATATAAGCTAAACAAACATAATCAATCGAACCGGAACGAAAAGGGGAAAAGGACCAGAACCAGAAGATACCAAATAAATAAAGGAAAATGAAATTGATGTTTCCCTTTGTGTAACTTGTTTCTTTGTGATCAAACTTACGATCATTTCCCTTCCCCATTACTTTACTTGTCATAATGTCATCATTTGTCATACTTTGGTCCACTAAAAGTCGAATGTGTTGTGCAAATATGTTGCGTATAAGGTAAAATAAATATAATATAACGTATGAATGAATAGATACAACACTGACGCTTTTAGTCGCTGTCACCACCATTTAAGTTGACAGTGAAGAAAGGCAACAAGAATCTTTGGCAAGTCATTCGATCGCCAATATCATCGCCATCGGATAATAAAATTGGTAAGTCACAGTATGAACATGAGGTTTGACGGTAAAAACTCATTCTATAAAAAGAGCTGCGGAGTGCGGACTCTTATGATGTTGTGAATACAGCCCAAAAATGTTTCTCGAGTTTTTGCACAATCTTCAAAGTTATCTCATTCACGAATTCACGAATCTTTGCATCTCATTCCTAAAAGCTGAAGTTGTCAAAACGGGTCTCGCAAGTCATGTTCAAGGAAGGAGAAAATTGGGTTCAGATTGGATGCTGTTCATTTTGATATACGTTTATCCAACGCTCATATACAAAGTTTCAAAATCAAGCTCCCGGATTTCCTTCCAGAGGAATGGAAAGGAATGCAGAACATGAAATCGATTTGACGCATAACGCATTGAATACAAAACACAAGAAAGTTCCTAGACCGATCAACTTTTACGAACTGAGAAATCAATGCGATACGAGAGCCATGGTGTCAGCTATGATGAATAGTGAATAGAAGATGGAGATTTAATATTTAGTTCAAAGGGCGAAGAATGCCAATTTAAATACTTCATGCGCCGCTGTAACGCAAGTTGCAGTCACAAGATCATACAGATCAATCATAATCATACACCTTTGTATGAAAATTCTAGCCAATCAACGAAAGCTAAACATGGTTTAGTTCCCTTAAAATCTAAAGTCAAAATTTGTCAAAGCAAAGAACATAATTTCTAGAGCACACGCAATATCCCCCGAACAATGTCTCACAATCAATCCTCCATTCACTAATGATCCCTATCCAGTAGCCTTTTCCTCCAACTTGGGAATGTTGGGATTATTTGTTTAGTATTCAAAGTTGAACGCATTTACACATGGAAGTTCGACATATTGTCGAGAAAACTTCTACAACGCCACATGTTAATTACTGCAAAGCATTATTAACCTCATTCTAAAAATCAATTTTCAATTCGGGTTTACCAAGTTAACCAAACAAAACCTCCACCTGTCAGTTCTACATACAAAACGTGTAGGTTTTAGAAAGCATTGCATTGCCAATCAAACTGCACTTGGTCCTGATCTGAGATTGAATTTTTAATAATAGAACAGTAACAAAAAAGTGAAAGCAAAGACAGTCTTCCATCTCATTGACACGACGTGTGCAGAACATTGGCTTCTCAAAGAAAATCGCTCTTTTTAGCTCGAGCTCCAACTTCTTTTCTCCAGTCAATTTTAATATACTTTAGATAGTACTGCTACTGGTACCAACGTTCACGGAATTTCAAATGGAAAAATAAGTCAGGTGTGAGACGTATAATGTAGCAAAATCCTGATTCCATCAGACATTCAATAGCCAATAGCATGTTCGAATTCGATTTTGTATGAAGCTTGTTTGCATTACCGAAGAAAGTATGCTAAATCGATCCATTAGTTTTCCCAAAATCACGAAGTTATTTTCTGCCTTTCCGTTTTACTTTTACTCACAGAAAAACCCCACGGAACTACCTAAATAGGTACAAGGTACGACAGCAATGTCTTGTGAGACTCATGTGCGTGGTGCAGAACAAACGCGCGTCGGAGTCGGAGTAACTTGCCCGATGGAGTGACTCTTTTATGCATGCAACCATTTGAAAACTGCTTACTAATTTTCTTTTATAACCCTCTCGAATAGAGTTATGCCATGTCAGTTTGATTATAACGAAAACTCCCACAAACCATACCTCTTCTGGTCAGATATAGTAGATACTTCTTTTCATTCATCATAATCGTATGTCGTCTGTCAACCCGTAAAAAGTTCCAGGAAATATTTCTTGTGCATATTGTACATATGTTTTATAGTTCAATTGATATAGAATGTCAACCAAGAATTCGCTTCGTAAGAGTAGTAACAAATCAAGAATTCTATCAATTCTGAACAGTTTCAGAATCAAACTGACGGGACAACTTAACCAAGCGGTAGTGATAAATAGCCGGGCTTGATTTGTTGACCAAGCATTTTGAAAAGTTCGATCAGATTGTTGCCAGAAATGTCTGCGTTTTCTTATTTATTTATTTTTTGAAACACGTAGTACACGTAACTCAACGACGACATGACGATAAGATCTTATCATCGCTGTAGCTTTTGCTACCTGAAGGTGAAAGCGAATGCATCGGTTGCAGCAAATTGCTTTATTCCCACTTGTGAATATGCAGCACGTAAAAAAACTATTTCCGAAAAGGTTTGAAACGTCCTTCAAAAATCCCTTGGAAAGACGAAACTCGGTCTACACATTCCGGTGAAAACCCTCCAGAGGTCCACTTAACGTCACGTAAACTTGACCGTTGTTGAAAATTATAGGTTGCTTATTTTTTCTCGTCTAGGTATGCTTGTTTAACTCTCAAGTGTTTTTTACGAATTTCACACGCAGTTCATACTTTTACAGACGATGAACATGCAGAATGCAGTTGGCGTTCCCTTCTACCCTCTGATCACAGGAACTCTTCGAATTGACTTCCCTTGCCACTGAAGAAATCATTTTGACACTTACACCGGTTCCACGGTCAAACTCCAGACTGAGATGAAAAAAGTACGTCATTACAATGTACATGTTGCTATAAATTTTACCATCTCCCCAATCCTTCTTAAAATGATTAAAACAAAATGCCAGAAGGGGGACACAACCAGGTAGTCAAATGTGAGCAAGCATCACCACACCGTACTGCCATTCTTTAAAAGTGAAGCGAAACGTGCTTTCCCTGTCCGAAGGGGCGTTGCTCCATTCGTACTTAGAGTACTGCTTTCAAGTTGGACTTGAGAGGCAATCGACCTTCAGCTGCCTGGGGAGATTCTTGCATGCAACTACTGAATATGAAATCTTTAAAATCTCCGGTCATAGTCACAATTTGGGGAAAAAGGTGGTAGAGTGGAAAAAAATAGTGACTGGTACATATACATATACATATAACTTGGACGAATTTATTGGAGCAGGGTGAATATTAGCTTTTTTAATGCACGTCCCCAAATACCTTCGAGTACACAAGCAATGAATGAAGAGCAGAGTGGGTCTAGCCAAGCCGTACGTCCACAAATGCCCGTAACTAACTGGTAGGGAAAACCAAAACAATGTACAAAATCCGACGTCTGTATTTTGCTCGCCTCAATGAAAGCAACTCACACTGAGAAGAGAATGGGAATGACGAGGGGAACATTTTCCTTGTTTTCCCATTCTTGTATATTCCAAAGAAAAAAATTATATCAATGCCCATGAATTACCGCTCTTTTTCGCATAAATTATTCAGATAATAAAAAATGAACTTTGCTCGGGAGAATACCAGATCACAAACATGTACATTATTTACAACGGGAGAAAGTTGCGCAAGGGACATTTTTATGACATGATGAACTTTCATGAATTCTACCCTTACAATTCTGAGCAAATGACGATTGAGAGGGAAGTTAGTATATAAAGAGTGAATTTATCAAAATCAGGCATTCAGTCAACCAAGTATAGGATTATCAGTGTAAACTTGTGATAATCAAAAATGTTATGACCCATGAATCATCTCATCGTCCAAGAAAGTAGCCATTAGCGAAAATACTTAACCGTTTGCGGAATGATATTCGGAACCACTGGAGCGTACACTTTTATTTCGCAGGAAGTAGTTGAATTCTATTTATTTTCCTATTGCAGAAGATAGTGAAACTCTTGAACCACCGTTCCATTTGAAAGAGATGGATTACTTCACCCAAAAATGTCGGTTGCCAAAAATCCCACTTAACAACGTCATTTCCAGACTTGAGTCTAATGTAAACGATAGATAGAAATTATTGTTAGCGGTTGCTCTGTGGTGTGTAGACTCTACACTGTAGAGTAAGACCAGGAAGTGCGCTGCTCTGCTAATGGACAAATCATCCAGCCAGTTTGTAGAGAATTTTCAGGAATTTTTAGAAAAGTAGGATGTGGATGTACTGATTGCTGATGTACATGTAATAATACTCAACTTCTCTTCTTTCCTGTTTTGAGAAACTGAATGCCATGTCATAGTCACAAGTGTAGGGCTTCAATCCTGAAGCTGGGAAGGGTCAAGAATCAAAAGCTCCGCAGCAGCAATACGAGCAGATCCCCGGAGATTTACACTGGAAATTCCAGTCTATTACATTTTCACTTTTGTCTATCTCATTCCTTCTCCATTTCTTCTCAACTCAACTCAACAGTTTCATTTCAATTGTGAAAGGACGGAGCTTCTTTTGCTTTCTTTTCATGGTGGATTATAGAAAAAAAATACCAGAGACCTGCAATTGCCACTGTCACGATCTTTAAATTTGTACGATAGGTTACATTCACAATTTACTTCGTGTTTTCCACTTACAACTCTACGTACTCACACACTGTATGAATCACTCGAGCCCAGCCTAAAATAAAGAGGCATGTGTACGTAATTCAGAAAGTTTCACGCTGAGCTTTCCTTAACATCATTGGAATAGAGCACAGATGTCTGAGCTGCGTCCAGAGGATAAGAAAAGCGAAAGGAAAAACCACAGTTGAAACTACGTACCAGAATGAATAACAGTATCAAGTCCCACTTGAGAGTCTAATTCTCCCGACTCTTCCGTTTCGCTTTCTTCTTCTTGAGCAACACATCCCAGACTATTCCCAGTTCAAATTCACGCTAGTGCAGTGTTGTAGTAAGAATCTAGCCCACCTTTCACTTTTATCTGTTCTTCTTTCCTCTATTTTTTCTATAGCACGGTATACGTACCATACCGGATTTCTTGCTCATCTTGGCTACTGGAGTTATCCTTCGTCCCCCTTTTACTTTTTCATTTCAAATCGATATCTTTCTTCTTCTTGAGCAACACATCCCAGACTATTCCCAGTTCAAATTCACGCTAGTGCAGTGTTTGTAGTAAGAATCTAGCCCACCTTTCACTTTTATCTGTTCTTTCCTCTATTTTTTCTACAGTAGCACGATATACGTACCATACCGGATTTCTTGCTCATCTTGGCTACTGGAGTTATCCTTCGTCCCCCTTTTACTTTTTCATTTCAAATCGATACCAATATTACTTTTATTTTTAGTAATGTAAGTAATGACTGTAGTGGCAAAGTTGTTGTAGGTTTCTTGTCTCCTTCCGTTTCACAGCAATTCTATGTCATTACACATGAACGGTTTAAAGCTGCATGAATAAGACAGGAAAGTGTACTTTAAGCCAAAGTTCTTCTCGAGATTTGCTTTCCAAATTCTTAAACTTCACCCTCCATTTTCTTCCGTTGAGCTTCTGCTTTATTTTCTGCCTTGTCTTGTAAAATTGAATTGAGTCCGAATTCGACAAGAAGGGGTCTTTGGAAAACCGTCAAATGAGGCACAGTTTCAGACCATCAGATGGGAAACTATGATCAAGCAAAGACAAGTATCAACGTTTTCAAGAAACTGGAGATATAGTAACTAAATACGGAAGAAAGTAGCTGCAGTTGATTATTTTGCTTTTATTTAATGACATCTCCAAACGAGCCAGTATCCAATGAACAGTAAGTAAAGATGAAACTCAGCACAAGCACAAAGTAGCATTTTCTTCATAGTAAGTAAATACCTGCTGTATAACCTTGTACAGATAAAAATTGAGAAAAGAACACAGCAGATCACATTTGGCAGTAACCCCCTAACGAGAGAACTAATGGGTGTAAGTGCTGCACATTTAACTTCATTTGTGATCAAATTTTTTCACGTGTAGAATCAGCTAGGGATTGCTAACCAAGCCTAACTCTGCCTAGGAATTACACCAGTCATGTGCTTATTTTCTATTTCAAGCCTTATATAAATCCACTTTATATTCCTCACTTTTCCAGCAGCATACAATTCTCATCATGGCCCCCAATTGCTCCCATTTTGAGAAGAAAAAAATAGAGCAATATCATTTTTGCTGCAGCGCAAGTTGTGCCACAGCAATATGCTCCAAAGGTACATTTCTATCTTTTATCAGAAAACACCCACCCGCATCTTCTCCTATCTTCTACAAAGTGGAATAACAATTACAACAAATGAATGAAAATGAAACAAAAATGGAGAAGGGAGAATTTTTCAGTAGACAAAGACAACGAAATGGGAAAACGAGAGCTGAAGAGCCAGGAAAACATCTTTCCACAGCATGCATCAATGTTTTATATATTCGTATTGAGAACAGATAGCGTGCATAAAAGAACAATAAACAAAAATCACCCGCTATTGTAGCACTATACAAAATGCTCTAATGCATGCAGTTTATTTATCGCAGCGAAAAGTAACAGAATCATATAGATTTCAGCTTGATACCAAATAACAATACTGCAAGAGAAAGAAAGGCTACTGAAAACGAAAGTGAACACCAGTCTAGTAAATGAATAGAGTTGATAAAAGGAATGAGGGAAAATCAGGCAGCATGTGTGTGGTAGAAAGAAATAATGCTCCTGTATGTAATATTATTTATTGCAACAACTACATTCATTCTTGGGTAATAGACCCTTTTATCATCATCTAAATGAGACTTTTTTCGTTCACCGCTCCCTAAGTGCGTGAACCGATCAAGCGCAATAATACGTAATGCAAGTCATGATAATGAAGAGGCAACAATATGGGGAAAGCTTTAGAGTGTAAGTGAAACTGAAATGCATATCTACTTTTATTTCATGAAATGAAATACAGATAGTTTACTTATTACATACATTATGCACGCAATGCATTCACGGCTGCTGGAGTGAAAACTGCAACAACGTGAAAAAGCCCACTGGTCATTTAGTAAGTTCGCTTGACCGTGACTTATAAATAACAACTTCTGTACAGCACAACAACAATGAAGTTACATTAGGCCGAACGCGGAAAGTTCTGAAAGATTTTTCATGTTTTGGTAAAAGTCGATTGAAGCCCTTTTGTTGACCGCTCTGCTCTGGTCGAGACAAAATAGAGTGAAAAATGCCCAGATTATGTATTGAAACAAACTTTTTCTGAATGAATTGTGCAGTTCATGAACAAAATTTATGAAAACAAAAGTAGATACAATCGTAAAATTGGATCAGAATTACCCTTTGCGGCATATCGCATCACATCACCATTTTTCATGTTCTACATTAGTTCTATGAGAGACTTTGATATAGAATAAATTCTTAGCGAAGATATTTTTATACTGTAAGTACATTATATTACCACACGAAAACGACACCGACAAATGACAGAAAGAAAACGCTTACCGCACAAAAATCTTTTTTGGTTCCACTGGTGAAACATCTGTCTCAAAATGATAAATGTCCACTGCCGTCGTAGGGACAGGACGGTGGTGACTCTTGTCTAGTCTAATATCTTCCGTTGTGCAATAAATGGTCTTTTCCCAGACCCATCATTACTAACCCACTAATTCTGTGGTTTTACCTATATGATCGTGCCAAAAAAAATCCTGTGATCAATAGAAAAGATACGAAGGCACTAATGAACAGTCAACCACAATAATTGCATGCACAAAATAGAGCACTAAAACACCCGTTGCAATCGGAATTTCTTAAGGTTTTTGGTATTGATACACCTGATGAGGCGCATCACGCTCGAGTGACTGATAAATTAACTAGCTATCACACGGACGCACAGGAACAGACACTTTATCATCTGAATCTGAACTAATGAGGAAATCATGAAATGTCTGTCACACATCACATCACACAACGAAAAAAGCAATAACCGCCGAGGCTAAAATAGGACTCGCAAAAACACCAAACTTTCCTTTTTAGGTTCATCAACGAGTTCACTACGAATGGGGTTTGAAAGGTGCGTTACAGAACCATTGCCTTTGAGACGAAGCTGTGCGGACAATTTTAAAGTACTGACTGCTATTTGTGCACTTTGTATAAAAACAAGCAGAAAACCGCAGTGACATATCAACCAACAGAAGAGATCCCATTAAAGTTGTGACAACATCAACAGAATACCACGCTCGCCACAGAATTACTTTAATTATCACTTTATACTCTATGAATGTTTTATTTCCACGCTACTGTGAGCTCGAGAAGAAAATTCGGCAAAGTAAAGTCTTGCATTTGAATTGATATCTTATAATAGACGAATGTTTCTTGATCAGAGATAAACTCTGTAACTCCAACTCTACCCCTCTGCTTAACACTCCGAGCGTCATCAAAATATTTTAATACGAAGGAAGTAAAAATAATTTACACAAGTGTGCGAGGGAGTATTACAGACTGAATGCATCTTTTTATTCCGCCTTTCTGTTTACACTAATGGTATTAAATTACTTTGTTATGATTCAAGTGCGAAAAAGTAACGGGAATGAAAAGGAAAGCTTCAAAATGTAAACAAAGTGGCATGGCATAACATATTTCTATCACATGTAAAAATTATATGAAAATGTGAGACAAAGACAAACGAACTCTTAACACACACACACAGTATACACAAATAATTAATTGCTTCAGAAAATGTTGAAACTTATTGCGATGTTTTTGAGAAATTTGGGGAAATCAAGACATTTATTTATTAAGCTTATGCATAATTCATTAAATAAATATATAGTGTTTATTTTTCAATTCATGATTAAAATTTTGTGAGATTCGGGCTTTGATTCAAAACAACTGTCATGAAACTTAAAATAACCAGAAATTAAAAGTCCGTTGTTTATGGCAGTATTCCCGTAGAGCCTTGTTATCAATGTTGCCAAATAACTTATAAATAAAGATGAAGTTAAGAGGGGCAGTTGATCCATAAAATCAAGTTGATGGTGAAGAAGCAAAATGCAGTACAAAGTGACAAAGTGCGTGTTTGAAAAGCAGGCCTTTCAACGACATTGAAATTCTAATTACAATAAAAACCAAAAGTACAACACGGATCCTTTTTATGTAAAGAATGCTCTGTTTACCCCCGACCTTTAACCACTGCACTCTGTTCGATTGCTTTTCTACCGAAAGAACCCTACCCCATAGTCTCAACAATCTAAGCAAACAAAATGAATTGCTCCCAAAACTCTAATATAGCCGTCATAATCGTTGCTCATCGTCACTTGGGCTTTCAACAATCGGTACGACAAATTCCTACACAGAGTATGTTAAATTATACAGAAATCCTTTATGTGCCGATGCACAATGAAAAGAAAATTTTAGTGGTGCATCCTAAAATCAACAAAAGTTTTTTATACTGTTTCGTTAGTGGAAATGATGGTGACTGACGGTCATGCAATAGTTATAAACATATTCTTTACGAGTGTAGTAGAGAAACTTCATTTCTAGAAAGTGAGGGTTGGCTGGGTAAAATTCTTCGGATTCTTTTATACACACAACTCAACTTATCCAAACAAAATGATCCAATCTCATCGCCATCACAGAGCTTCGAACGAAATGAATGTTTGCATAAGAATGCGAATACAGATGTAGAATTGAGATACAGTGAGATGAGATGAGAAGTTTGTATGTGTATGTATGTAGGTATGCAGTTTTTCTTGCTCTGCAAAGTTGCAATCATCTTCACCCTCTTTTCTCACAAGTGTTTATATTTACACGCATGGATGATTTAGAATGAGAGTTTCAAGAGTAAGTTAAACAGGCAGCAAAGAAAACTTTACAACTGCCATTATTATCATTATTTTTATCATCAAAAGATGCAAGAACTCGAGCAACTTTATTACAGTTTTGAGTTAAATTGACACTTTCGATTCGTTAGCAGATATACATTTACCACAAAAAGTAAGTAGACGCCATGTGGTACTGTGCTGAGTATTTCATTCATCGTCACGCTTCAAAGTGTTAGTTATGTTAATTTAATTTTAGTTATAGAGTAATAGTTAAATTATGAAAGTATGACATTTTTGGAAAATATTAGATAAGTAATTTTAAAGACGTAACTTCAACACCACGTTATCTCACACGAACTCTCAAATGATTCTCATCTACTCTCTCAACCGACTGATAGAAGAGAAGCTGCAGAAGTTCACAGCTTTCAGCGCTCTAGTAATCTTTGATAGAAACTTGTTTTATTTATGTTACTTTCTTTTTAGACTTTATCATTGTCATTAAGACCAGGCGTCAAACGGACTGCAAACTGTGATGCGTGTCTGAATAGTCAACTGAACCTGATCTTAACGCCTTTAAACTGCTTTACTTTAAATCGTTTCAGTCATAAAATGAAATTATCAGGTGCCACTAAATATAACAATAAATCAACCAGTGCTGCCATATTTTAAGAAAAATACATTTTATTATCACTGACTGATTGAAGTTTTGCCTTTCACTTTCAAATTAAATAAAAAATATTACTCCCAAAATGAAGTTGTGAGTTGCAATGAAATATGCAATGCACAATGCAAAACAAGCATGTGTGACAATAGACAGACTGTTAACAGGCATTAGAGGAAGAATCATTGCTGAGATTATCTTAAACCTTTTATTAAGTTTTTTGATGCAGTATGGAGCAAACATTTATTAAACTAATCTTTTAAAAACAAAAAAGTCAAACAGATCACTTAAATATTAGCCATAGCCGCCCATAGCCTATGAAACACAAATGAC
This sequence comes from Cyphoderus albinus, assembly GCA_021029165.1. Lineage (NCBI taxonomy): Eukaryota > Metazoa > Arthropoda > Collembola > Entomobryomorpha > Paronellidae > Cyphoderus > Cyphoderus albinus. Next base: position 15,416 of record VYYJ01001358.1, on the reverse strand, counting down.
AGATTTGGCTGAACCATATCGTAAGGTCAGGTTTGATCATTAATCCTTTCTATCACAATAAACAGTCACGTTACGATTACAACAGTACCTAAAGACTCACGTTCTTTTTCATTAGACAACCTCTTGGTCACAATCCACCGGTTCTTATTCTCTATATAACCTCATATTTATTCTTCTGCTGAAAGTAAACTGACATGTCACATCTATTAAGTCTTTTATCACAAGGCCACAGTACATTTCAGGCAACAGATTTAAACCTACACAAGGGAGACAAAAATGAATCATGTGCCAGAAATTCCATTCTCCCCTTGTAATTTTCTAACCTTAAGTTTACTTTCTCTATCACTAAGTTTCTTGCTTCTTTGCTTTTCTGTTGCATTGCCATTGCCAGAATAGCAAAGGTTAGAAACAACCTCGTGGAGAAAGTCTTGGATTTTTCCTGCTAAACGACCACAGTAAATAAAAGTATGTGTATAATCGATCACGCTGTTGATACGAAAAGCATGATAACCTTCATGAATCACAGCATGGAATTGTGAAAATGATATTTTAGTTCAGTTATTCGCGATTTCTGGAACATATTTAGAAGCTTCAACACTACCATGCATTAGCAATACATAACGGCTTGTTCTTTGGTCATTTTTTCTTGCTGTTTAGGGAATTTAATTGTATACTGTTCTATTGGTACAAATTCATTATGTGCAAAGGCGAAAAAGTGTAACTTCAAACCCAAGCAAACTTGTTCCAATGTATGAAAAGGTAAAGGTGATTGGAGTGAAAGATAAGTCATATGGAATTTAACAAACTCGGCTGCCGCAATTTAGAAGAATCCCCTTCCCCTTCACACCAGTTTCTCAACACAAAAAAGAAGTGTTCGAGTTTCATACGCAACCGCACGAAAAATTCTTTTTTCTTTACTAAGAATGTACACTCACAAACGAAGTTCCCCCGAATGTCCGTATCCAATTCAAAAATAAGATGACGAATTTCATTTAATATTTTTGGATGCCTGAACGAATTCTTATTTTTGATGTGCTTGTGCACCCCTCTTTCTCCTTACTATTAAGAATTAAGTGATGGGATGGTAATACCTACGACCGTGCCTACTTGTTATTTTTTAAAGAATCATACAGTGGAGTTCATAAACGCGTAGTGAGAAAGGAAAGGACGTGAGCGAAACATGAAAAATATAATTTCTGTATTCTCCGGTCTCCACTTGTGCATTTCGTAGAGGGTTACCTCTCACAAGATGTGACTAAGATCGATTTTCTTATCTTGCTTATTTGTCACCCACTTATAAATCATCGTCGCCCCACCAATTGCAATTTCAAGAATCCTTATTCCAACAATAAAAAGGACTTGATTTCTACATACCACATTTCAGTATCAATTTCATTTCTTCTAGCATCTAGTTTGTCTAAAATGTTCTACCGCGATCATTTCAGTGACTTTATTCAATTTTTAGAGTAATAAACAGGTATCAAAATGTTGGTTTCAACTTTCACTTTCAGCTAAAAGAACAAGTTTCCACAACCTACGCTACTTTCACAACTCTACTCACAGAAAGAAATGTCTTATGGCTCTCATAAAATACACAATTCTGAACAATTTGATTACATCAGTGCAAACATAAAACAGTAATTAAGCGATTATCGTAACAGATTTAATGATTCTATCAAATGTCAGAAACTCACTTTTCATTGAAACAATCTTACTTGTTGTATGGGAACCTACATTTTATCAAATCCATTTATTCACCCAATAGAATAAAAATATTCCCTATATATACGTATTCTCATTTTAATGACAAAATAATGCTGGGAGGGACAATGAATTAGAATCAAAGACGTCTCATAAAAAGAACTTGATTGAAAGTCACTTTCCATCATGCACACACAGGGGGAAAGTTGAGTGGAAGTTGAAGAAAGTCAAGATTTAGAAACTTAAACTTTCTTTCCTTGTAACTTTATTTCTAAATTTCTAACAACTAACAACGCTTTGTAAAGAATTGCTTGAGGGCCTTTTTAAGTCTATTAAACGAACGATTGTTGTACTAAAGTCGCTTCTTACATGATATCTCAGCCATTAACGATTCTTTGCAAATAAACGCTGGCGCAGTTCATGTCTTCAAAGCGCACATGAATCATTGAACATCATAGACAATATTATATCACATCCGACTTCTTTATGAAAGTGAATGTGCCTATAATATTTTGTGCTAGATCGCAATTTCGTTAAAAATGTACAATAAACATGAGACATCAATTCATTCATTCAGTGTGTCTCACTTTATTTTCTCTTTTCTCCAAGATGAGCTTACTCCTTCCACCAGACCTCCCTTCGTTCCATTTACGATTATTATTGTTATTGCATTATTGCCACTAAAGGAGGGAAAGGCCATTTATCGTTGAATCGGAGTTTGCTTGTATAAACATTGACTTTACTTTTTCACAAGAAAAAATTGCTTTTATAAGAGTTATGATTATGATTGTAAATGTAATGGAGTCTATTGTAGTGAAACCTAAACATAATACAAACGTACAGCCCCCTCCTTCAAAGAGACTTAATAAGACCTGATGTTTCTGACTTTTTTGTACGTTAACTTCATACAGTTATTCATACACCCATTATACACAAGCACATTCCTATAACTCCATTAACTGATATACCGAGAATAACCTTGTTTTCTCCCAATAACATTCCATTTCATCATCAAGCTATGCACAGAGCACTATATTCAGCCCTTCCTACCACCAAACCTCTCCACCTCGTTTCAATTTCTCCCCTTCAAGAGTATTGTGTCTCCTCCTTTCTACTCGATATTCATGTCACTATTCACAATACTCAAAGAGGGAGACATCGCAATTGCATTCATCGGTGTTATGATTCATGATTCATATCAAAATTGTCACGGTGTTCCCGATCACATCGCATCAATATCAACATCAAGATTACATTACCATACAGCGAAGCGAATGGATCTCCGTTCCGAAGTAGTCATAGCCAAATTATAAATGCAATACAATACTACTTTGTGGATAACTCATGCATAATAAAATTCAGTAAGATTCACAGTTTTTTCTTGTTGCCAGTTGCCATTATTATTGCAAAGATCAATTGGATTTCTCAACCAGATTTGATATCAGCAAGTTACAATTTTTGTAATGTATCCCGATGCAATTAAGAAGCAAGATTGTTTTGATACAATAGCAATAAAAAAAATTGGGCGTGAATTTAATAACATATGTGCCTACATTAACCCGCTTTCCAAAGTATATATCTATAAATTATCGACAAAAAATGAAAACTTCTTTTGCATTCTTCCATAAAAATACTATTGCAAGGTGTAATGATTTTTACAGGGCTGCCACTGATTTAAACACTTCATATTACATCGATTCTCATCTGTTAAAAAGATTATTCGGTGTTTTTAACCGTTAATTCACTAAAAATTATTGCTGTAAATTATTATGTGAGAATGAGAACATGCAGACTTATTTGACACACGAGCACTAGCAGTTGAATTTTGACGTGCTTTGTTAAGCGATTTTATTGTGTATTTACATACTATCATAGCAGCTTGGAAAATAAGTTAGGTAAATCAGCATTCGTTATCGAAGTTTTTAGGGTAAGGACAGAATGAGAATAGTAAAAACTCATATATCAGAGTCTTAATGCGTTTCCAATGAAAAAATCATCGATTCAGCTAGATGGAAAGAATTATATTCAAAAGAACTTCTTTCATTTAAGCTATCAACGTTCCATTTCCACAGGCATTGCACAGCCACACTGAATGTGAAACTGATTTTACTCTTGATGACAACTCGTTTTAGCATGGCCTACGAGATACTACTGGCCTGCCCTTAGCCTGTTTTTTTTGTGGTCGAGTTAGTTCGTGTTTCTTGGTGCTGCATAACACCGCTAACGTTAAAATGTATCTGCCACCAAAGCAGAGGGCGCTACTTACCACCCAAGAGAGGGAACATATGGTTAGGCCAGTATTATCTCGTAGGCCATGGTTTTAGTTTGTTAAAAACCAAGTACATTAGTACATACTGTTCAGAACGTGAGCAGCAGGAACACTTTGAAACCTTAAAATTACCTTACTTTGAAACTTTGTAAAAAATCCTTTGAGTTTTTAATTGGAAATACATTCAATGCTATGCTGTCGTTCATTCGAAATGTTTCCTGTCAAGTCTAATTAAATACCGCATAATGTTAGTTTACAGCAAAAAGTTATGTTTTCCATGCATATAGTTGTAGTTGTAACGTTGCGCCCATGTTATCAAGCCAGCTAACGCTCGGTTGCGTGAACAAGAACGTCTGAGCAGAATATTGTATGCGAAAAGTGGCCGCACAAAACTTTAGCTTTCCTTCATTCCCAGCCTAGTAAACTAATGTAAGATCCACAGAGAATATAAATTGCACTCTTACCACTGACTTAAAAAGATGAGAAAGGAAAAAAGAAAGTCAAGTCGGTCTTCCTTCGGAACACTCCACTGCGGACTTTTCCGTTTTCGGTAGTCTCTTGAACTTGTACTAAAATGGTTTGATTTATAGACACTCTTCTTTTTGTTACACGAGAGTTTTATGGTGAAAATAGGCGCATTCTTCCTGCTCAGCTACGCACCTTAACATGCCGTTGTCGGTCGTTAAGATGAGATCTGAAAAAAGAAGGCACAAGAAAACAAGAAGAGTTAAAAATGTTTCAGTCGGTCCCAATTTCAGACGAACAAGTATACCTAATTACATTTTATACCACGTAGAACGATACACTGCTGCAAAGCATTTTAAGTAAGTAGCGCACCACATCCTAAAGAAACACATTTAAAACCTTGTAATGGTCGGTCACTACATGATGCAATAAAACCTCTCTAAAACACGAGTTCAGTTTTCTCGGTTCTGTTCCATTAGTCATTAAAGTTTCCCATCTTGTACCATTGATTATATAGGTAATACAATTTGTTCTGTGTCTGTAAAATCATGTCTGAGGCAAAGTCTGGAGTCTGGAGTATTGTCCCAAAAGCATTCTGTGTGTTGACGAGAAGACAGGGCACGAAACTGCTTCATTATTATGGCGAACATAATTTAGTGTAAAATGTATTAGTCTAACTGTATCCTTCAAGGAAACTTCCTTGAACAGTTTTCAAAGGCTTGAGCTGAATTGCCGACTTCAACTCTAAAGGAAAGTTGTTGAGCGGTACGATACATGAGAAGAAAGGAAAGGATCCACTCCAGAGAGAAACCATCAACTTTGTTTCACTGATTAGTTCAAATTGCATTTTCCTCTTCCTTTCCCATTTCCTATCCGAGTATACCAGAAACCTCTTTTTTATTCCGCTGACAAAGCGTGCTTCATGCATCCTCGTCACACAATAAGACATGCTTCGGTGCAACCGCATCATCAGTATACACACCGAGCTGAGATGACATGCCAGGAGCGAAATCTCTCTTCAATACGCTTTGTAGCATTTATCCCTTTTCTTTATACGCATTTTTCTTATTTTATATTGTGTACCACCAACGAGGCATGAAAACTGTCCAACAGGAAATGCATCATGCACCAGTCGCACTTGCAGCATACTGCAGAAAAAGGCAGAAACTTCCCCAGTTTTTGGTTACTTAATGTAGTAAACGGTGAGTAATGTTATAATTCAGAGAAACAAAAAAAAAAGTTTTCATTTGTCTCACTGTCAAGAAACCAGCAAGAGCTATGGATAGTAGCACGCTTTCCAGGAAGTAAGTAAATCCTGCCGAGTAAATAACTATGTGCACTCTGTGTACTACTATTGTCTTTTCTTCATGTGAACAAAAGGGATTTGAATTTTCCTGCATCCAATTTCCTTTACTCCAGCTGAATTACAATTTTCCAACAAGATGCACATAAACTCGGCAGTTCTGCCACAACCAAACTGGTAACGGTATTGTTCCTAGTGAAAAGAAGGGAGATACGGTTAACAATCCGTGTGAAATCGCATTTCTCCACTACCACGAAATTCTTTAACAAACATAATGCGCCTATTTATGAAGGTGGTGGGTTTGAACGCACTCATGTAGTGCGTGTGCTACGTTCACCCTGTGTCATTGAGCATTTCCAAAATAATATTAACAATATACACATCATAATGTTTCGGAACAACAAACACCTCTGTACATTTATTATCCAGCGTGACACATGGTTCACGATTTACGAAGACCAGGTAAGTAAATCTGGAGGGTGAATGTTTTCTATTTATTATAAACCAGCAAGATGAGGTCCCGCTTCCTTTCCTCTTCACTATTTCCCTACTTCCAACTTCCATTTATTTTCTCGTTCCTCGCTCGCGCACTGCGGCTAACAAAGGTAACAATAGAACGGCATCACAAAAGGGAAAAGGAAAAATTCATTCCACTTCTCTATCCATACAACAAAAAACTTATTGTTCACTAGGTGGCTAACACAAGTCGGAAAATGAAACTTGAATATCTCAACAAGTATAAACGAGTTTTGTTTTTAAATATACGAAGTGTTGAGCTGGCTTCGCGAGGAGGGAAAAAGCCAACAACAGCGTGAATTTCATTGAATATTTCCTTAAAAAGGAAAGTTTTTCCATTTATTTTCAAAACATCACAACTTACTTCCGAAATCCGACATCATTCCACTGGTGCAGCTTTTATGCACTTTTTCTTTTAGTTCTTTTGAGCCAAGCGGATCGTGTTAACTTTGTCATTATTACCGAGTAAAGAAACAGACGAAGAAACAAGCATTCAATAATGCAAGCTTCGCAGCACCGCCATGGGAAAATGAGCTTTATTTTTAAAATCTCAAGGAAATACTCAACTTTTTGGATGGATTCAAATGAAAATATGTGTATCACAAAATAATATTGCATAACTTTTTCATTCATCTTCCGTCAGAGTCGTAGACAGCAGGCATGAGGCAATCCAGTAAGGACAAAACTATTTTAAAATGTGTTTTTATAAGGAGCTATAAAACTTTGTCATCATCATTTCTGAGACCATGATCATTCCATCGTAGCTGAAATCCGATTCGAGGAAAAAGAATTTAATCTACGCTGCCAAGCAGTCGCCTGATGTACCGCAGACAAATGAAACTTTACGAGGAGATAAAAGGAAAGAAAAGTGACGAAAATACGATTGTACGACTGGATTCTTGCATTTTCTCACCTTAGCTTGTCCCTCGATTTGAGATTCTTTTAGTTTCTTCTCGGTTTAAGATTTGCGGATGTTTTTCTACGGAGAATTGAAACTGTTTCTCCGAGAGCAAGAAAACATCTCATATCATTTCTCTCTGATGTCTTAACTCATCATAATCATTTGGAGAATTTGATACTTTTAGAATTCTCATTTTTCCTTTCCACACAGAACTTTTCCAGTTTTCCACTCGGCAATCTTTTCTACCACGGAACATTGTCTGGGGAATGCTAACCTGACGATGCGATGTGTCTACCTTATCAACCACAACCGAAGATACGGGAAGTGGAAGGTAACGCGAAACTAAAAAGACCGTGTGTCACTGTCTTCGTCTCCGTCAACAGAAATCAAACAAGAGACACGCTTCAAACGCTTACTTCAAGTCACGCACGTAAAATGCTTGAACTTGAAGAGTGAAATGCACTTCAGAAAATGTCACGTGCGGAATCACTTGAAAAATCAAACGAGACAAGTAAAAAGAAATGCACAACGAACAAAAATTCATCTGTTGTCATTCTGGTGTCAAAATAGCGCTATTCGTGGAATTTATCTTGAAGAGCGATGCAACTCTCAACGAAATTCCATTCATTCAAACTCGGTGTGGGTGTAATAATATCTCTTATATAAGCATGTCCTTGTCTGGTTGTGGTGTGCTTATCAAAATTATACTCACGCATTGTACCTACAGCAGAATAACTAATTTCAGCTGGACTGACAAAAATCAGTCCCATTTTTTTACGCTAATGGCTTTTTGAGTGCTCGTTCGTCTCTACCACACCCACCCGCAAAAACGCCATTCTGTGCACACATTTAAAATGTTAAAACAATTTACTCGAATGCCAATGCATTTTAAGCTAACAAAATTAAAGCCTGCTTATTAAAATTCACATGCTTGTATATATTTGTAGCTTTCAACGTTTTCCAACAAAAGTAATCCTCCGAACGCAATTTTCAAAGGATTCATTCTTCCATTATCTCCCACTTCTTTCCTTCAAACATTGTAAGCTCGTGTACACTTCAAGCTTACGCTCACAAAAACCAGTAACATCAAGTAACGGAAAAGAATGCACTTGAAGTCAAAATACAATCAAGTCGACGAAATCCTCTCACAAAAGCTGGACGAATACAGCCACGAAACAAATTGTCTTTTTTTCCGGTTTATACTCTGTGTTACTGTTGCTGTAGCTAAATTTTGATGTTCACTCTTTACAGCCAACCAGGAGAGGAAGGAGCCACATGGGAACTTTAGGCATCCTTGATTACACCACACCACAATTCCCAACGACAACGGGCAAGACAAAAGCTGTAAACCACAAAAGATAGCTTCATAAGCAAATAATATTGTAGTCTCATCCGCATCCGGCTGTACCCTTCCTCTTTAAAACTTCCATACAGAGTAAACACGAGACTCGACACCTTCCTTGGTAAGGCTTGTCATCAGTGACAGTTTCAATGCAGATGTTACCATTTCATACCACTGTTCCCTTTTCATCACAATCCTGCAGGAAGTAGACTTTTGAAATATTTTGTAATATAGTTACATCCATGTAGTTGTCGTTTAAAGGGACAAAATGGTTTTCCATGTTTTGACTGCCTAGTGCGAAACACAACTCTAATGACATCAAAACAAACAACAGAGAACATCACTTTATGCAAAATGCAAGCATAAGTTTTGTCTAGAAGCTGTGCGAGAATGCATATGTAAAATGCACACCATTTTAATGAGAAAGTATAAAACATTTCTTCCTCTAGTAACAAACATTACATAATCCTCCTTTGTGGTACAGGAAACAGTGGAAGCTAAAAAAAAGTTTACTGAAACGGTTACAATGTAATATAGTATCCACCGGTGGAATTACATGACGGGTGTCTTTCAGCACTAGCGTGACAATTGAATAATGTAACTTTGTGACATAATCGGGGAGGAAGACAGCAAATAAAAGCATAAACTCGAATGACAACGTAAAACAAAATTAATACATACAGCAACAAACCCCACGCTGTTAGAAACAAAAACGAACACCCACCGTTGAGATTTAAATCCTTTTATGCTTACAATGTTGTAGTTATAGTTCATCATTTTAAAATACTTTTACTTTAAGCAAATTTTCATAAAAAATCATTGAGAACGTTAATGAAGACTAGTGAAACATTTTTAGATTAGTATATAAAATATGTAGAATAAAAATTCCTATTTGTAGAATTACGACTAATATTTTCCAAAAATAATAATCTCTTTATTGAAACTGATTATTTTTAAGTTAAAAAATGGTAAAAAATCGATTTGCAATACAATTGGTTTGGAACAAGAATTTTGCATAAACCAGTGTTAGATTTGATTTATTTTATTCATCATTCATTTTCGCTTGAGTGTGTACGTGTGAATAGACGGGAATCTCTTGATCACCTTCTTTCCAACTTATCAGAAATGAAAGTGCACGTTGAGTTGAATAGAATGGATAAAGTTCTATTAATTATATACGCATTAGTAATGTGTGACACAAAAGGCCAACACGGCTATCAGTCCTATTCATTTTTAGATTCTATGCTTCTAAGCTACCAAGTACAGCACGAAATTTATTACATGAGATACTTGGTGCCAAGATTCAGAAATAGGTGAGGCTGCTTTTAACTCAAGCAAGATGAGTTTCATTGTAGTAGCCGCATATAATACACTGTTTGAGTTCCACCAACAATAACATCCGCCCAGGAAAAAACTCATTTCTCTTTTCAATGACTCTTCCGAACTTGCTTTTGGAAAGTGAGGAGAGACGCAATCTCTAGTAATTTCTTCTTTCTCCAGTGACTTCTTAATGCTCTTATTCCTTCTCATTTCCTAGATGAACCGTAATAGCTAACTAGATACGCTATTTCCTCATCTTGTTCTCATCACAGTTCCAAGAGTACCAACACGGTAACTCCCTCTTCCTCTCTCCCTGACTTTCCCTTTTTATCATTTCAAACAAAAAAGAATCCATTGAGAGAGGCGTTCTTTGCCAGCAATAGAAAATGGAGAAAAGAAGTCGCTGATCTGCCGTGAGAGACTACCACTTTTTTGGAAGCTATCTTGTAAAAAGTGAAAGGAAAATGATAGAAAACGACGGAGAAAGGGAAGGAGGATGAGCTTTCGTTTCCAGAATAAAAATGAGCATCAAGTAGAAAAAAAAGCGGTGTCGGAGTAAAAATAGTTGCGGGTGGGATCGTGGGGGATGAGAGTGACGAGAAAATTCCTTTCCATTCTTTCAGCTCTGCTTTCACGATTTTCTTCTAAGGAAGTGAAAGAAAACTTAAGAAGTCAAAAGGAAAAAGCAAACTTTAGAAGGCGAGTCAAAACATTAAAGTCTTTCTTTTGTGTCGGAACAAAATGCAGTAGGATGCAGCAACACCAATTTTAAATGCACAAACATGCAACCACTTTTCGTGTCAATAAGTACTTCTGAAAAGTCTCATTCATACGCTAACCAAGTAAACTTCCGGATGCATTTCGAGAAAGAATCACATGTAATATGATTCGATTCGAGGAGGAAACCTCCATTTCACAGTTACGTAGAACGAAAGATTTTTTTTTGCTTAAAAAACCGGTACCTCCACATGATACACAGGTAGACGTGAAACACTCCCTCCACTTTGTGGATGGATAGAATAAAAAGTGAAAATGGAGAAGGGGATAGAAATAGAAACACCCTGAACTTAAGGAAGTAAAGAATTCAGCAGGCAGTCAAAGAATATATTTTACTTTCCTGCAGATCGATATCGTACCACTCTTCGTCGGCCAGTGTTTCATATTGTACCGAATCCAACTCTTGTTTATTAAACTTTTACTTCTCGGGCCTTCCATAGTGTCAGATTTATTTTACAATTTATTTTGTAATCAAACATGTAGAAATTATGCGTACGTAGATGTACAACTGGATAGGAGCAGCGCTGAATAAAAACATGCGTGAGTATATCATTTTCCCTTGCGTGAGATTACGCTTATTTTCTATGTGAAAGTCGTGCTTACAATTTAAACTTTCACTTACTGGAGAGCGTTTACAAACTTGGTACGCTATTTACCGTCAAATTACCTCTTTTCAGAATTGGATAGTCAGGCAGACGGAATAAGTTAACCTCCACATCTAGCCATCTCCGGGCAAAATAACAGGATTAAACAAACAAGGCTACCCTCGGTCGTAGCAAACACTTCTCATTAACCATATTGAAAATACATGAGGAACTGGGCTGCATTTCATGATGCACTAGAGCAATAACCCACACGCAAACAATTTTATACGCGAATACGTATCACTGTAAGCAGCAAACGAACGTGTCAAACGATATAGGCGTACCGCTAATAACAATGAAACGAACTCCTCAAACTCTACATCTTCTACTACATGGCTTGGCTACGGAACATAAAAGATTTTACAGAATACTGACAACCTAACCCGGAGGCTTCAACGAGAAAAGAAAGAGAGAAAAATAGGATCGTTGTGGCAGTGAAACTAGTGAAATAACTTTTTTTACTTGTTTGTATGAGAGAGAGGAAATCGTGTGGAGAGAATGAGTAATCTTGTCTTTTTCCAGGGAATTTATGTTTACTTTCAGGAGTCAACAGCCCTCCTCCTTTTTCCAATAGTTAGTGCTGTAGTTGTCCAAGCACATACAACACAACAACATAAAAATAGTTACGGGTTTTCCATAAGCCTAAAATGTTTCCTTTTATGTGCCGTATTACACCTACACCGCTCAGTTTATGGACGTCTTCTCCACTGCCCGTTTAAAAGCAGCCAGAACTCCACACACCACGAGTTATTATTATCATCATCACATTATTCTACCTTTATGTAACGTCATTACCGCATGCACCCCGGTAAGAGGCCAATACACCGAGCAATGCAGGTAAATGGATAAAAGCAAGGAAGCCGCCGTCTCAAAATATGAGAAGAGGTACGAGTAATGTATCCCCCGCAGGAGAAAGCCAAAACCACGAGACGGTGGCTGCTGCGTTTTCCAAGTCTTCCGCTTCCCCTCTCTTTCACATTGGTAAAGGTCTCGAAGAACTCCTGCAATTCATGCGTCAACCACTGCTGCAGCTGAAACATCATCCAGAATTTAGTTTGCATGCTTCAATGTTTATTTCCCATATATTCCATTTTTACTGCTTCCAGTCTTCTTTTTAAAGACAAGCGTCATTACTTTTGAAAAGAGAAATAGGTAAGTAGTTTACATTTATAGCCGCCGACGAAGATGTCGACAGCCACACTCAAACTCAATTTCTTCCTAGCCCATCCTATTCTTAGAAATAAAAATTGTGAAAGGAAGAAACATTCATTTTCTTTGTGGGTAATGCCATACTTGAAATGGCACGATGAGTAACACTAAAAGTATAACACAAAATAAGTAATCACTTAATACATACCTACATCGCTGTAAAGCTAGAGCAATAGGATTAGGATCAATACACACAGGTCTTTGTGTGTTCTAGTGACTGGAAACTTTAAAACTTTATGAGAAATGAAATAACACAATTTCACTACTGGAACAGAGGAAATGACTCGTTTCGTTTGCAACCATTGCATGCTTTTATTATGGCATAGTGGAGCAAAGAGCTTTCACGAATGACAAATGTCTGAGAAAGGTTTTGTTGGCATGAAATACCGGTCAGACAAACGATGGAAAAGAAACAAACTTGGCGGAGAGCTTTCGTGTCTCGACAAAATGTGCATGTATGTCTATTATCACTGCATTTCGTGACATAATGCATATATATTTCACAGCAATTTCTCATATTTCGTCATTGACATTACCTGACTACTTGTGAATCACGAGTTGTCTGTGATCATCCTAACTGGATGAATTTTATGGTGCAATCTAAAATGCCCGGTATGAGAAAGGTCGTAAAAGCATGGCTATTATGAATATTATGCCCAGGAAAATATATCCAGCCCGCCATAAACTAGATACCTTGTGCGTTGCATGTTCATAGTGGGATAGATATTTATGCTAATTCAAAACTTTCTTATGTTCATCCTTCTTTTGAGGCATACACAATGTGTCCACTTTGAGCATTCCAAAATTCTTGTCAGACATTTAAGATAGCTTCATTTAAAGAAAAGTCCGCTCTTTTTCCGGCACACGTACATATAAAAAGCATTAACTGTCACTTACGAGTTTACAACTCTCGTATTCAAAGTCACATCACCTTTCTCCGTCTCTCCCTCATACGCTCTTTTGAAAAGCATTTATACGACGTCTGCTCCAACTTTATTTCACTCTCCTTCCCCACAAACGGAAGAGATGTCTACTTCTTAAATGCAAAAGACAGCAGGGAGCCGTTCCTATGTTAGTACCTTATTTGAAACATTTCACATGAGCTATTTGCACCGAATGTTCAGCTTGTTCAATATTTTTTTATTAAAAGAAACGGTAAAATTGTAAAGCAGGAAAAATTTAGGTAAATTCATTCATACATGCAGCTTGCAGTAGTCAGATGGGAAAACTTTTTATGACTACTCGTTTGTCATTCATGAATGAAAGCTGCAGAGCAAACATGTAAATTGGTTCATTTTGAATAATATTCTTTTTTACTTCCGCTCATTTCAAGTTAACCGAAATGTAGTGCGTGTTTCTTCATCCGACTATCGCTGGATTTTAGAATTCATTGTCGTAACGACTTCCGATTCGGACAACTACGCCACGCCACAGCGGGCATTGGAAAAATAAACAAACAAATTCCATGTATTATTATTCAAACTTTTCACTCGAATTATTTCAACGTTAATAATTGCACACAGTGTGCGTGTATTTATGCAATACAGAAAGTTGTGTGCAGTGCACACAGACACAATCTAATATTGAACGGTACATACATGAACCTAATGAACTTACTTGCCTCCAGCAGGTTTATGTCCACAGTTGTCGACATAAAGTGCCATATATTTACACAACTTGATTTCGATGAATAAATTACTGGATTCAGACACATCGGAGAAATCCTGGAGGGAGATTGATGGTTCGCCTGATTTTTAAGAGGGAATAAGTGTCAAACTGTGAAACGTTGAAAGTTTCAGAGTAGTGGTCCTTTTATGCATTACGCACGGATGTCATCACCGCTCACCCTCTAATCGAACTTGAATCGTCAAACATTTATTTCCTAATGGAAATCTTGCGTATCATGTTAATCTTTGGGAATTTTTTATCGAGACTCAGCCCTTGCATGTCACATTTTCTCCTTTACAACGAAACTACGTCTAACAAACAAGTTCAAAAGCGACTGCATAATTCACAGTACTTACACAGGAGCATCTTGTACAGTACTGTTAGAGCAGGCTCATTTCCCACGCGTAGTATGATCAAGATTGTATTCATTACGTTCACCTACCTTATATAACTTTGTCACATTTTCTCCTTTACAACGAAACTACGTCTAACAAGTTCAAAAGCAACTGCATAATTCACAGTACTTACACAGGAGCATCTTGTACAGTACTGTTAGAGCAGGCTCATTTCCCACGCGTAGTATGATCATGATTATGTTCATTACGCTTATATAACTGCTGTCATTCAAACTATAAAGCGAAAGCAAAGCCAAAAGAGTGAAGAAATGACAAGAATATTTTCTGAGAATGGTTGGTTGCATACTAAGGGCAAATTGATCATTTTCTAACACTTGGGCAAGTTAGTGAGAAAACATGGTCGCACGTGAAAACAATTCACTTCCTTCTAATAATGCGCGAGTGAAATTCCTGAATTGAGGGAAAACTTAAGGAAGGAAGGGCGAACGTTAGATAAGCACTCAAAATAGATAATCTCTTACACGTAAATTGCATCTTCAGGTTTCACACTTGCATGATCTCATGCTGACTAATACTTTGCAACCCTGCAGCAGCAATCCGAGCTTTATAACCAATAAGCGACTCCCCTTTTGAACCTACCCTCATTTACTCACTTCCCCTCAAACATTACAGATGCTACTTCCTAGGATCACGACGATACTTAACTCTTACTTGTCTTTCATCTCATTTTTACGCTTTGTTCAACATATTGCACGTACTATTTATTTGTACAGAGAAAACGGTACAAACGAATAAATAAATATGATGGGCAATGATCTCGTAATGAAGAACACCAACAGACTAATAAATATTATGGGAAGGGAAAGTGAGAAATAGAAGACGATGCGGGTGAGGGCGAAATGGAAACCTAACAAAGCAGAAAGAAACATTGGTTGCGTCCACGAT
>VYYJ01001357.1:0-32019 GCA_021029165.1 Cyphoderus albinus | reverse complement strand
TATCAAAGGGAACTTGCTCCAGGCAACAATTTTTGGCCGAGCAAGCTCCTTTGAATTTTTAAAGGACTTAATGGCACTTTAGCCGAAATTTCATTACTTGTTTGATAAGATTCTTTCATCCACCCACAAAAAAGGAAGACAAAAACTTGAATAATGGGTAATCATCGCATAATTAATATTACCACTGCTCCCTCGGCAAATCCCACCTTTCATCTGATTACGAATTCGATGCTAATAATATTCACGTGTTCACGTCATTCTAACGTGACTCATCGTTATCATTATCATCTCTATCGCTCGCTGCCAATACATGTCAGGCATATCCACGGTTCAGATAGCCATCCGGTCCAGTTCTTTTCCTTTACTGTTTACATACTTCAACAATTCATCACAGTACAAACTATTTTATCATGATGATGAACTACAGGTGAAACGGAGCCATTAGTCCACTTGATGCTGCACTATCAGTGATTAGTGAAAATATAACAAGCAATTATACAGCTTAAACAATACAAAATGAATGGGAAGATATGCGTTATTGTGGCGGTTATCTCCACTTTATTAATATTATTGTTGCTGGACAGTTCGTAGTACAGAATTGCCATTATCTTAACAATATCTTTTGTTATTTATTACCTACAACCTTGATTACTACCACAGACTACAGCGTTAGACCATTCATTACTTTTAGGCGCTACAATATTTTTTGTTGTATGTATATCATTTTAGCCCGTAGGGTACCCACACTTAATTGAGCTTTGAGAATGTGACCTTGAAAGATAAAAACTTCTTTCCTTCCGCCTATCACTTATTTTCTGGCACACAATCGCTGAATCACCTTGCTTTGATGGGTTGCTCTGGTTGTCACTAATGTACATTTGTAATCGTCTCCAAATTGAAACGTAATGAACAGAGCGCGCATACCTCCTGCAGTCCTGCATCTTTTCCCTTAATACAGTAAATTGCATTTTTTTCTTCTCTTGCTGTTTCATTCCTCCAGTCCAGTCTTCACTATCTTTGGAAATAATCAACTGATTATACTCTATTAATAATATTACTTATGAAGTGGCTGATATAATTGGTCTTAGGAAGCCGTAGCAGACTTTTAGTCTCTTCCCCAACTTTTTTATTTATGCCATTAATTCTATAACAAAAAATACAAGTACTGTGGTCATGTGTGCAAAAAAATAACCCACCTTACTTTAACCAACAATTTGTATGCATACGGCATCCAAATGGGAAGACTGAGCCCTAGAATAAGTGGAATGCTGAGTGAAGGTCACAAGACAGGATCAAGTGTCTGCTGCTGCTCCAAACCCATCTCAATTTCCAATCCACCCATTCCAATTACCTTGATCATAATTATTTACTCGCTGCCATTAAATGAAGTCATAAATGTTAAAGACAATGTTACAATTGTTGTAGATATGAACTTCATAGGTATATGGATTTGAACACTTTCGAACCTGTAAATGGATCTTTGGAAAGATAACAAACAGCTAACCTTTGCCCTTTGTACTTGTGTCTTCCTCGCCCGTGAACTTTAAATTACATCATTATGGTTCGGTTTGTCGTCATCAATTTTCACTATTTGTAAAACGGTGTTGGTGAGGTGAGATCATTCATTCACTGGAGCTGCATCACAGTGTCATACTCACATTTCCATATAAACCCAAAAGCTTTTCTTCAAAATTTGTCGACCTCATTTTTCACACTTTTCCATTGAACCAAAATTACCCATGACTTGTGATGAGAAAAGTTTGTTTATTTTTTCACGTAACCTACACATTCTGAACCTGAACTAATGTACTCATCGACAGTTTTGGAGGAACCAATTAACAAAATATATTTTACGCTGAAGGCGTACGCTTAAATCATGGCATGAAAATCTCATTATACAACGCCGCTGTAATACACAATCAGAAGAGTCATAAAAATCGGTAGTTTTGTTACCATTTGCCATTAGTCAATTTAGCTGAAAGACGAAGGAAATAGATACCTACATTTTCTATATCCGTGGTGTAGACAAAGTTGTTAGAATGTCTGCGCTTTGACCATTTTGTTTAGAGTCTTACTGATTGAAAAGTGTAAGCTAACTGGGCATATGTAGCCTTTCCAATCTATTAAAGTATACCTCTCGATTTATAGCGATGTACACTTTATAGTATTATAATCAGTTTAGTGCATGTAAGGTGCAAAAAATTCTATAGATATGCATATCGTGCCTAATGTAATGATGATAAATAACACAAGGCATGAATCCTTCCGTTTTACTTTTTTCATACGTCCAAGTTAACCTGCAACTTTTTAACAAAGTCAATGATGTGCTACAAGCGTCTTAGTAAAACACATTTACTTAAACGTGGGTGAGTCCAGTTGCATTTTGAAATTCATGGGCTAATAAACTAAATCATTGCAGTGAACATTATATCATTAAATTTATCACAAAAAAAAATCTCAGGAAGTGAAGATTCTTCTCATGAGTCCTCCTCCTCTGTTCACAGCTAAGGAGCTTAGATTGAGCTAAATTGTTGATTACCATTAAGTAGGTAAATATGACAAATTACAGGTTTTCATTATTTAACGCATCAAGAATGCATATTCTGAATTCTGATAAGTAGGCGAGACTCTAGTGCGACAAAATTGTGATTAAAAGTGTTTGTTTTTAAGTAATTTGCTCAGTATTAAGTACACAGCAGAGGAGTCTGCATTTAACAAAAGTATGCCAATTGGTTCGTGAATCTGTATCACTACATACAAACACGTGCTAAATATTCAAACTTCCAATTGGTATTGATTGTTGATTTTCCTTTAAAGTGTCTGAATTTTTGTGTGTCCAGTGTGGAAATATCCCAACTCGGTGGAGTCTTACTTATCAGAAAATTTGATAACGTCAAAAGTTTATACGCTTCATACCCATACCCATCATCACAATAATACGATTTGTAAAACCACATTGAAATTGTGTCGAGGGATTTCATACGGAATAGAAAAGCCTGTGTAATGATAATGATTAATTTGATTTTTTATTTTGATACTATCTGTAGATGACAAAGGCAATTGGCTAAAGACAATTAAAATGTGTATGTGTAGTTATGAAAATTCAAATCGACATACAGTAATTATTATTGTTAATTGAAGGACAGTCCGGGCACATTGACGCGGATTCCAATATTTCCAATCCGATTTATATAAAATTCGTCATTTTAACCTTCATTGAAAATGAACAAAACTTAACTGTGCTAAAAATTGAATATCTGAACTTATCGAAACTGATTCTTATGTGTGGCACGCTGTCAAAATATCAGTGCTGAATGTTGGTGCCAAAATAAACTCGTTAAAATTGTGCAACGCTTTAAACAGCGACCACTGAAGACTGCTGAATCTCATTTTGTATTTATTCTATCTTGTAACGGAGTGTGTGGAAACAAACATCAAGTTCAAAATGACCATGTCAAATCGCTGCAAATGGATCTCATTTAGTGTGATGAGCTTAATCGTAATTCTTCTTCTTCTGTTATTCTACAGTTTGCATAAGTAAGATTAAAGTTACTAGACTTTTAGAATTGACCATTATTTTGATGTAGTGCACATGCTACAAAGAAGGAGAATTTACGTTCAATCAAACTGAACCAAACAGTAAACTATTTTTAATTCTTTGTTTGACAGAGAGGCCTGCCCACATAAACATGAGCTTATGTTTAAAGACACTGAAAAGTGTTATGAACGAGAAACGAAAGGCCCGTGTTCCCACAATTTAGTCATTATGGAGGAGGACCCTAACGGTTCTATCGGATCTTGTTCATGTCCATATCTGAGCACGAATAGGACGATGCTATACAAAGGTGGAGAATGTTATCACATTTTTACTCAGGTATGACATAATTTTAACTTAGAAATTGTCTGCTTTCATTATTCGTCCATGTAAACATAAAAATGTGAGTAATGTTATTAGGCTTATCACATGAAACGATTATCTTCACAGTTTTGTGGCGTCATTGACGTCCACAAAGCATAGTTCATTCCGGTAGAATTAGGCAATGAAAGGCAATTTTGTAGAATTTTCCATGAAGCCTTTTAGCATAGATGGGAGATTACGTAATTCGGCAACCCAGCAGACATAGTTTATGAAATTATTTGCATTCCATTTACAAATTGCCACTCATATTAAGTCACTTATACATTAGTTCATTGATTTACTATACAACAGTATGTGTCCGCTGGAGTACGCGATGAAACTTGTTATCATAACTCGGGAACGACAAATAGGAAAACGAGCCATTTTTTGTCGCTTCTGAGTTATGATAAGTTCAATTACAAACTCCGATATTGTCCAATCATACCACAAACCTACTTAACAATTAGTCTTTTTTGACGTACACCTCTTATGTACATATATAACAACATTTATACTGAAGTATGACTTATTAATAAATTGCATTTTTTAAAAATTGCAAGTACTTTCCACAAATTTCCGTTATGTATAATAGGGCTTTTCAAGCCAATAAGGAAATTCATTTTTATCTGTATGAGTTTGCAAACATAAACATTCCTTGTTGTCGTTGTATAACTTGTGTAAGCATGACAAGTATGTACACTTACATTTTGTTTGTGATGTGGAACTCTGAACTTCGAATTAAAAAATCTCACATTTTGTTCCAAATACCTTATGAATTCCTCCAATTACCTTTTATACATATGCAACTGCTTGAAAATAAGTATTGTTTAATATTTCGACCTTGGTATATTGTAGCTAATAAATATGTAGCATGTAAAAGTGTGAGATCCCCAATGCAGGAAACTGCTTAAGTAGATTAAAAGGTACGATAAATCATTTGTCCAATGTAGTCAGGCATTTTTAGATTCCGAGGTCAGATGCCTCTTTTTACTATAACTCATTAAATTTTTAAACAAAAATAGGTCAAACAATCTTTCAGCATTGAATAATGTAGCGAACTGCAGACAGCAGCAAATGAAAGATTTATCACCTCCTCACTTCCATGCTGCTCCAACTATCCAAACAAAAACACAATTTGACTGCACTGGAGCAAACATGACACAACACGGAAGGAAGTCAAATGGTAAATTCACAGCAATCAATTAGTAAATTTGCAAAGTTTAATGGGCACAACCGCAGTGTGCGCAATTAAAGCTACATTATGCCGGTACACATCAATGGACAGTTTGTTTTCATGTTGAACCTAAAAAGGTGTGCAACATCTAATTAAAGAGCTAATTCCAAACTACAATTTGGCACATGACTGGCAAAAAGACTTGATGTCAGAGTCTGTTGGGGTGGTGCCAATGTTTACATGAGTAAATAAAGGTTACGTTACGACGTGACTAACAAAGTGAGGAACGGTATTCCTTTAATCCATGATGATTTTTTTTCTTCTTTGTGCCATTGAAGGCGTTTTGTCCCGAGGGTCACTGGCTGAACATTAGTAATAGTAGAGAGCCAATTTGTGAGATGAATCCATGTATGCAGCATGCAATGAACAGTTTTGAAGCGGATAAAAACGCAAATGATGATGGGGACGTGGACATGAAGAGCAATGACCAATTTGACCACAGCATGCATAACAGGAACAATGGAGCTCATCATCGCAACTCTACGGGAGTGCAACCGGAATGGGTTCCAATTAAAGGTTAAAATGACAATATAATAATTTTGGCATACAAACTAAGACTTTTGCATATTGCAATTATTTAGCTACAGCAAACAGGGGCGCTAGCAAAATTTGTAAACTTTTTTATTGCCGTCACACACAGATTTACCGTTAACCGTGCCAATAAAAGGTGATAGACATGTATAGTAGTAAAATTCATTTCTATGAGCCTCGATATTTACACCGGAAACCTTCCAAACTTTGGTTATTTAACTTTTGGTGATTGTGACACGGAAAAAGTGTAAGATTCAAAATGAATTGTAAGAAAGTAAATATCTTAATACCTCGACCAGAAAAATCTCTTCCTTGGATTATAAGATTTGACTCGAAATGTTTCATGTTTCATATAGCTGTAGTAGACTCTGATAGAGTTTTATGCTTACTCAAGGAGTCAAAATGGCACCTGCTCTATCTCCAAAACGTCTCAGGATCTGCTTTTTAAGAGTAATCATAGAATCATAGTGTTAGCTCTGTTACAAGGATTCAGCTTGAGTGGACCCCACATAATATTGCACTTCCAACTAGCAAAATACAACCTTCTTCATCCATGATACGTAGTGGTTTCAGAAATGGTAGCTTAAGAGTAATTTGAGTTTAGAATTTAAATTTAGGGACTCTGTTACAAAAATTCAGCTTTGCGAGTAGAACCGAACTGAATTTTAAACTTTATATTACTAATAAGGTGAAAGTAAAATTGACATACCTATGCATGTCCTTTAAGTTATAGTCCTAAGTTTTAAAGTTGCGATCTTCATATTTATCAGACGAATGGGTAGGTCAAAGAATGAAAAATGGTGAGAGTCTGAGTCTGGAACATGCTATTGGAAAGCGTTCTTGTTTAACTACTGGTTACAAACTTTTTCTTACACTGTTACACTTAAATAAAATGAGACTGCAGCCGAGCTTTAAG
Source organism: Cyphoderus albinus (assembly GCA_021029165.1). Taxonomy (NCBI): domain Eukaryota; kingdom Metazoa; phylum Arthropoda; class Collembola; order Entomobryomorpha; family Paronellidae; genus Cyphoderus; species Cyphoderus albinus. Next base: position 25,440 of record VYYJ01001357.1, on the reverse strand, counting down.
TATAATTCTTACATTAGCTTCACATTGAGAGCGATTTCAATGCAAAAAACTTAGGTATGCCCGCTTTACTGCTGCACATAATTTGTAAAACCTCAGCTGAAAAATCGCAAATATGTGGATAATCATTAAATGGGATGTCTGTCAGGTGGACGTTGTGCTCAACTTGGCAGAACAACTGAAGGATGTCCAACAGGTGCCGTAGTGAGATTTCATCAAGGCTACATCCGACCTAGTTGTTTTGAACCTCCTTTCAAACCGCCTATTAAGCAAGAACTTGTGATGGGTGCTATTGGAGTTCCTAGTGCGATAGCATCCTGCCCAATGGGTAGCTTGATAATTTTTGTCTTTAATAATTTTTGTCATTAATTTTGTACTTTTTTTAAATTTTGAGATATGGATGTGTTAATATTTTTAGGCAGCTATCGCTCGATTATGGGTCGATGTCAGCCGACATTTGAGTTTGATTTCGAGTAATGAACATTAATTTAACTTTTCAGTATGTGTGAGTGAACTAACCAAACTACCAAGTAAACTGATAAATTGGATTGAAATTTAATGTTTAATCACTAATCATTAGAATCGTAAATAAATAATTTACTTCTTGTGGTTGCATTTATGATCAGCTTGATTGATTTACCGAATGTTGTAATTTTATCAACAGTGAACCTGAGGAGGAATTGCCAGAATCGTCCAGAAAGAAATAAAAAAGAGGATCACACATGGCTGCTTCTGTTTCCGTAAATTGGACAACATCTCCATAATGCAAATCTGTCACCGCTAAAAGTATGATTTGTATTATTTATTCTTGAGTCAAGACTCTTGACTCTTCTAGGTCTGTGACCCATAGAGCAACATCAGCACATTACATCAATAGTAAATTACTAAAAGTATGCAGTAAAATGTAAAGTAAAATGAAGTAGCTTACCATGTTACCTTGTGTAATAATTTTTTTAAAGCAAGGCTGGTTCGTGCACCGCTCTAAACGACTGACCCACTGTCAATCATGTTTTCCCAATTAAATTGTTTTGAATTACAAGTTTAACCTGTAAATTTTCTCTGTATAGTAATAAAATTTATTTATGCAAAATAAGTTCCTACCAGATAGATATACAAATATACAATGGATCCAGGATTGGAATGCTGAAAATCATAAAATGTTAATGCTTCAACAATGGAGTAACTGGTGAGAATTCGTTATTGCAGATGCAACAGTGGCTTGCAGTGGTTTGATAAACAGCTTCTATTGTTTGAGATTAATTCGTTGAAGAAAGCTCAACCTCAGCTATACCGACTTGTAGCAATAAGATGCTGAATTAACCATTATACATAACTTTGATTATCAGTGTCATATATGAAAAACTTAATTTTATTATTATGTAATTACTTTATTGATTCACACATCCTCTGATCAGACTGATGCATTGTAACACAAGCTTTGTATGTATTTTATGCACATTAAGGTATATAAATTATTATTATTAAAGTTAAAGGTTAAACTTGCTAATTACTTAAGTATTACAATAATCCTCAATTTAATTTCTCTAAAAATGAAGTAAGTTGTGAATTACCTTTACATATATACATACATCATATCATAAATTGTATTAAATTGCTATAAATTAAATATGTTTGTGAATGTGTACGTAAGCTTACGTAGATGAGTTTTCATTAATAATTTATTATTTATACTAATTGACATCTAAAGTAACTACATTCATTAACAATTAAAATGTACGTTGCAATACTTAACAGAAACATTGGAATTCATATAATTTCTTGAAACTATCATTAAAATTATAAAAATATAAAACACTTTAGGTGATTGATAAAAATTAATTTGAACTGAAACTTAATAGCAGGCAGCGTTGATTAAATAAAAGAATTGTTTCAGCTGGTCTATAGGAATGAAAGTTTTTATAATACATATTTAACCTGAAAATAACTTTAAAAATATTAAAATACCACATTAAAAATTGTTGTTTCAGCTTAAGCATATCTGATTAAAAATGTGGAATTAAAAACAAAACTCTTCGTTTATGGCAATAATTTTCTTGGTTTGTCTTGAATTATAGTAGTAGTACGTAGACTAATCGGTTTACAATGTATAGCAGTAATACAATTCATTTGTCGTTAACTGTTTCGTGGACAAACCATCTAACACAGTTATAAAACAACCAAAATTTTCGCATAACATGCAAAACATTTTTAGCACTAGTCATATTCATATACCGGTAATGTATACATTATAAGTGAGTGTAGTATCTGATACTATCTGTAATTTATCATAATTTGGAAAAGGTCATGGGGAAGACTGACTGCATTTTCAACCAAAAATTCATTTGGGGTGGTAATGTCCAAGAGACATACATTCCTTGGTAAACATGCTTCATAAACTTTGCAACTAAAAAGCCATCTCTCTCTGTATTACATCATAAACACGTCGAGTAACTCTCATCCAACCGAGCTTTTTCAGTTCCCCAGATTGAATCAAATGAAGTATGAAACACAAAATCCCTACATTGGTATGACTAAATTTCTGATTGTTCAGGAAAAACATTTTCTACCAGTGTGCTTTCTCCATAAGCTTGCAAAAATTAAACAATAATCTGTCCAAAGAGCTGTCCATCATCTTTTATCAGAAGTGCCCAAAAAAGTTGTACGTCAAAATTAGTATATGTAGTACAAGTATTCTGTGGGACGTTCTCTATTTCGGAATTGTTTCTTTGTTAACCCGTGAAAAAGTGCTACAACATGTTAAAGTTGTAATGTGGTTCAACTGCGTTGTAGATTTTATCATTTAGATAAAACAGTAAAAGTTTCTTCCACTCTTCCAAATGACTCCACATCCACATGCAACGTTTTTGCTAGTCATTCATAAACTAATCTCCAGTTCTCAAGTGTCAAGCGAAGCACAGTCAGACTTTTGCACAAAAGCATTATATTATGGAATTCTATATTTTTCTTCACTTTATGCTTTAGTTTAATTCTCAATAGAAGTATTATGTAGTAACTGCTCTTTGTTTCAATTTGCCTGATCCCACATTCCATTTAATAATTATATCTTGAACCATTCTAATACAGTGGCTTGCGATATACAATGCTGTGCACTTAAAGTTATTAATCTTGAAGAGATGAGCCTGTGACTTTGGGTAATGTTTCCGTGTCGTCAAATGCACATCACTTTACTTTTCAATGTCAATCATTTTTGATAGAGAGTATTGTAGAATTTTGTTAAACTTTCTTTTACTTGAAAAGTCCAGCTGAAGGTACTCGCAATTGCTTCCTATCCAGTCGATTAAAATGAGTTACATAAAAGGTCACCACTCTACTATTAAAATTCTATCATCACAGGAATAAAATAGTCCTCGGAGATTGGAGATCAAGGACATTTTCTCCCAAACTTTCTCGCAAAATCTACAACTTTCATAAACTCTTAAACCCTACCATTATTTCTTCCTACGCCGACACTTTAAAATTATATCTTAAAATGAAATCACAACTCAAGAAGACCCATATTTAGAACCCTCAATTTAATTTTTATTAATTATTTAATTAGTGCAAGAATTGGCACACAACGACAAGCAATATAATGTGAAGTTAAAAATTAATCTTGCAATCATATAGATACCAGCAGGAATATTTATTTCTGAATGCGAAAATATGTATAAAATAATCTTTTATGTGAATTCACCGCGAGTTTCTTCTTTGGAGGTGCCTTTTATCTTAAAAATAACAAGTTTACAAAGCACATCCTCTTTCTCTATTAAATAGTTCTCATAATCAGATCTTTAATAAGATTATAAATGTCTCTCTTCCTGTCACGCTGATTCCAAGAACTCAACAATTTTCACTTACTTTAAGCCAATAAACGTTCAACATCCACCTTTAACACAGAGGAAACGAAGCCTAAAACCCAACAACGATTTGTGTCAGTAACTCAAAATAATTTCTAAAACACAAAACGCAGATTGATGTCGGACATAATTAAATTATTTCTCATACCCGTCCACTTAGATATAGACGAAACACAAAGACTGTATGAAGAATATCATTTCATGTAGTATTTTTCAGCATTCACCGGCACCGGAATTCAAGTAAAAAAGGTTAACACCGAACATTGTACATTTGACTGTGACAATAATTCGCGTCCGTCTACTTTTGTAGTCTGTACTCTGTCTGTATCCTCAAGTAAAAATGTAAATTCAATCTTGTCATACAAAATAATTTACAAACATCTCAGCGTTTACAATACAAATAGAACCCTTTGGAAAAGCAGGAATGCAAAATTGCGTTTCTTGTGGAAGAATACAAATTTTTTACGACCACGATTCATGGCTTTTACACTTACGTAGCGTCGCCTTCCGTAAATGAAACGTCACAAGAAGCCCCACAGGACCTCATCGTTCTCTTGCAGAGGAATGGTTCAACAGAGATTCTCATTAAACATTTACACTTGACTTGGTAAGTCAAATAATTCCTGTATAATAATAAAGTCAAGAAGCATTGTAAATATCCCCATGCAATGCTAACCGGCTAAAGTAACATGGCCATTTTGCGCGATCCCTTCTTAAATTTTTCCTTCTCTTCATGTCAGAATACGACATAGCTAAAATTGTGTGAGAAAACGAAACCAATTTCATTTCATCGAGATATTTTCACTTCCGCTCACTCTAAGACTTCAGTTCATTCTACTGTGCTGTGTGAATGCTTCACATCATTGTCATATCGATATAGATGGGTTTTACAAAACGGTTATAAATTATTCACATAAGATGAGGAGCTCAAACGTGGATTGCGTTCAGAAATAGCTGCCGCATGAGTCTTAAGTAAGCTACAACGACTGATTCCGTAGAAAATGGAGGAGTAGCAGGGTAATTGCTTCAATAATAATTAATAATAAGAGTAACCAGATACAATAATAGTTTTGTTTTTTTCGTCATTGCATTGCATAGTCTGTTGCGTTGTGTGTTGCATAATAAATACGTTTTAGGTTTAAGTGGAATGTCTGGAAAAAATTCACAATCATAAAATGGAGAGTTGAGATAAAACGACTGGTGCATAAAATTCGTTCGACTTTTTCTTTCTACACTTTTAGAGATTCGATTCGGCTGAAAGAGTTTCTTAAAAGTACAAAGGTACTTTTTACATTAGATTCGTCTCGCCCCTTTTGTTAGACGTGTCGAACAATAATAATAATTTATGTATCATATTGCAACTATGTCCAGAAACTACTCACATAAAATTACATAAAAGTGTTCAAAGTTAAAGCGGACAATGATGCTTTACGGTGGTTAATTCATTGCTAGTACTACTTACTTTCTAGTATATGTAGTATGTAATGTAGAGATGAGAAATAATAGTGTGCATAGGTAAGTATATTGTAATACCCAGACACACAATAAATATTTTATGTAAATAACTCTAATAAACTTACCTAAATCTTATACTTTTCATTCACAATAATTATGGTGAAAATTGTTTTTACGACTGGAGTGCAGTATTAATTTCTGTATGGATCGAAGCCAGATCTTGAATTTTCTCTGCTAATTGGGCATTGATTGCCTCTAGAACACGCCTTTGTGAGTCTTGCGCGCCCATTGCTGCCTCCAATTGCGCCTGAACTTGGTGGAGAGTGACACGGAGGTTTTCACCGTCCTGCTGCAAATATGACATAATAAATTGACACAATGTTAAAAAACGATGAAATACAAAAGCAGAAAAGTTTCCCCTTTGAGAAAATCAAAAGCTCAAGGTGTATGAAGCTATAATAAGTAAAATATTTTAATAAAGAAAGTGCGATAAATAAAAACTCCAATTCTTGGAGATGAAACTTTTAATGAATAAAGCAGAAATTGTAGACGAATAATTATCATTCCATAAATAATTTATAAGCCAGACTCTTACCTTGGAGTCACCCGTGCCACACTTGTCCTTCAAAACTTTGATTTCTTCCTCTTTAGTTTTTAATTGTTGTGTATAAAAGTCAACTTTTTCTCTCATTAAACCAATCTCTTTTCGAAGTTCTGCGGCAGCATCAGCATTTCCCCGTGCAGCTTCCGCCTCCAGTGTTCTCTGCTTTAGCCGTTGATTTTCTTCTTTGTACGCTTGTAATTGCTTCTTCCATTCCTCTACGTTCGCCGTGCTTTCCTGTAGAGCCGCAGTTAGTCTCGCATTATTACTTTTCAGTGTCGATAACTCGACCTCCCACTTTTTGGCATTGGCTGAGCTGTAGTTTGCGGAATCAAACAAGAAAGGAAAGAGATTGGTAAGTGATTTGCATGCCTTCCAGCTAAACCTAAATGGCGACTTTCCTTTTGTACACTTCATTTTATTTTGCGTGTCTGCTAAAAACAATCTCTCGACTTTTCTCTTTTGTTCGATCTGCTTGTCTGGTAAGAGCAAGCAGACAAGTCGATTTCTAATAAGCTCTTCTACCCTACGGCAAGTTTAAAATAACACGAGTGTGGGTGGTCTATACAGTAATTTGGTCGATAGCCATGTATGTTCAATCGTTTAGTAATAACATTTTGAGAAGGTGAAAAGTATAAAAAAGGTTAAACACACAAAAGCTCTGTGTGTGTAGTGTACAAATGAACGATCCATTACTCTCCTCACGTAGTGTTAACATCTGTTGCCAAACAAAATTCAAAGGAAAGGAACCAAGTAATTTTCTCATGTGTCTTATTGCAAAGGAAAACAACTTCGGCAGCGGTAACGGTACACAGAATAAATCGCACTTTTATCGTTAGATCATATAGAATAAGAAGGATGAAAACAATAGAAGAGCGGAAAATGTCAATTTGCTAGTTGGTGCGACACAAAACAACACAGACAAAAAAAGTTGGAAGAAGGGGAAAGTTTTTCTTTCCATGTTGTTGTTGTAGTTTATTTCTGCGATTCGGAACCTTTCCTTACGCCTGCCTGCCTGCTTTCTTTGGACTCTTCTTTAGAGCAAGCAAGAGCAAATCATTAAAGAAAACAAGACATCAAGAGATTTTGTTTTAGTTGACATAAGAGAAACAACTTTGGCCCTCTGAATTGTAGGCGACGCAGTAACTAACTTATTTGGTGTATGTTATTATGTGATACTTAAGATTGTATGTTTTTCTTTGCGGCACTGGTGCCAGAGGTGCCGTAAAACTGCTATGAGCAAAAGGCTTCTTGATTTGAAATGGAATATAATACAAGTAATTTCGTCATAAGGTATAAAACTTCGTATCACAGAGAAAATCATAACGAAAATCATAGGTATTTTGGTAGAAACTACAATGTGTTTATGTTCGAAGAAAAAGAAAATGATGTGGTCGGGTAAATGCTGAAAGCAATCAAAATAAAATGTCGAGCTACCTTTGTGCAAGAGCTAATCTTAAACGCTCATTCTCATATTTGAGCTGCGTCTCAGGTGACTGTCCAACCAAATCGGGTTTTCCAGCTGTGGCCCCATGCTTTGGACTTTCTGTATTTGCAGCACTTCCCGGAGGTGGAACTCCAGACAGACTTTGACTCCTTTGGTGAGCTACAGAAACACCTTTCAGAAGGGTATTGGCATTTGTTTCATTGGAATTTGTTATCAACACATGGTCTCCATCTTCACCACCCCCGCCGCCACCTCCACCGCCGGCTGCTGATATCTGATTTCTCGTGGTGTACGGAGACGTTCCCGTCATCATCGCTGGAGGAGGAATGTTGGCTCCGCCAAGGGTGTCTCTACCACTGCTTCCATTCGCAACAGGGCCTCCACCTTGACCAGATTGTTTCATTGAACTCCGCGTCGCCTCCTTCACCTCTTGGAATTGTTCTATAAACTGTTAAATGAACAAAAGTAAGAAATCACAGCGATTAAAACGGCGTAAATTGACGACGCAACAGACGATATTGACTCTGTAGACAACGAAAACGAGCATTGCTTAAATATTGCGTCCATTGCCTCACATGCCATTCAGCCATTTCCTCCACAATTAATGCTTTCAAAGAATCACCAGAGCAAAACCTTCTCACTCATTCAGACAACAATGCGATTCTAAAATGAAGTCATTGGTATTCTACAAGACTTCACAAGTCAGACAAAAGCCTCATGTATTTTTGAGAATTAGTATTCAGGTTGTATTATTTCTCCAATCTAATTTAATTACACTGTTTTACTTTCCGGATCACAGCAAACGCAATAGTTCCCTAGTTCTTTTCACTATTTCACGTTATTAAACGGAGCTAAAAACAACGATGGAATCTACTTGGAAAGCGATAAAGATAAGGCTGGCATCGTTGTTTGAATGAAAGAGAGAGCATAAAATATTGTGCAGAGTGTGGAGCAGATTAAGCAGATTCTCCGCAGCCAGCATGGAAAAGCAGTAGAAAGTCAATGGAGAAAGGATCGACAGATATTTTCACTGTAATGTGACCGAGCGAAGATTTAAAGGCAACGCATTCCATTAAAGTCATAATAACGCACACTTTCTATTAGTCCCTTTTGTGTTTCACTTTCACATCCCCTTTCTTCAATAAACTGTGAAAGTATATGAGCATAAGCGTGACACCATAATTTTGCCTGCACAACAAATGAAAGGAGGCAAAAAATGGCTAACTGGCAACTGGTATGGTACTGTTTGTTATCAATCCCTGACAAACTGAGTTCCGAAGAGAATCAGATGCCGGTGCTTTCCAGTGTTGCCGGTATGCTGAAAGTTGAAATCCATTTAATTAGTACGATCACGAATAGAATACCAAGCGTTGACTTTCACTCTTCTCATCACCACATCTACTTAATTTCCACTGCGAACTACTAAATCTGCCATAGGAAAAATGCCAAGATTTTGAAAAGCTTTTACAGCACCAGAAACACTTTCTTAGGATTAACCCACTTGGCTTAGGCCAGAGACTCGTTGTGTTAGTGTTGAAACATGTAAGTAGACAGCACTTTGGAAAATGAAATTTTTCTGAATAGCAATCTAATAGTATCACCAGATTGTTCTTCTGCACATAGATGTCCGGAACAAACGTTGTTTAAACAGAACTTGTATTTACGGATAAAAAATATCAAACTTTAAAAATAGCATAACTAGAAGAAAATCATCGGACTTTGAAAGAAAAACTGAATATCCGGATATTTGGACACTGGAGGAGCAGGTTTAAGCTTTAATAAAGTTAAGATACACACAGTTGCTGTTTGGGGAGTACTCAATGATGATGATTTACATTCATACCACACTTCTTCCATCATCCATCTACCCTTTCGACGCTCCTCCAATTCCAATGTCAGACTTAGCTGAGGTACGGAATACAAAAAGGCTTTAAGTAGTCATAGCTTGGAAGAGAAGTCACAAGTCAAAGTCAACAAGAAACGGGATAGTAGCGAACTTCAAGAAAGTACATTTATTTAAATAAATTAAGGTTGAGGTCTAGTTAAGAAGTAGGTAATTGAGTTGTTTCATAAAATGCATATATATGATGGTGCAAATATGTAGGAGGGTAGTTTCATCACTTGGTTCAGGTTCGCCATTGTTACTTACTTCGATGCTCGCCGAAATGATTTTTCCATTTATCAGTAACCTAACCTGATTTCTACCACTAAAGTTTAAGTTTAAACAAAGAAAGTTGCATAACCTATTCCTTGTGAATCCGAGACTGAGTGAAAAGAAAGTGTCTGTAGCACATGAGCTTCATACTACAGATATCAGAAGAAACCCTCGCTCTCTCAAAGTAGCAGATGATGCCATTATGAAAGAAAGTTTTTCACTTCTGCCATTCTAGGTGATCATTTTATTTTTCTCCCTGTTCCCCACTCCTAAATCCCTGTCATTTCTTCTCTTTCTGTCACCGCTGCTGGTCTCATTTTTCTTCATATCTGTGCAAATAGGCATTCGCTTTGCTTCGCTTTGTTTGCAAGCTGAGCGCAAACCACATTTCCCTTAAACTGTTCTCCTCTAAACTTTCAACGTGGTACTTGAAAAGATGACGATCATGACTGCTCCTGTAAAAGCTTGCTTTTTACTAATACTTTTCACAAGATATGTATAACGTGCTCACTCATATGAATTTATTTTATTCTCCACATCGATATGAAATTGCATTTTTATACGAAACCATTTGTATATTTGAGTCTCTCATGCAAAAAACGCTTTTCTTCAACGAAAATTGCAGACGATTTGGGTTTCTTCAAATCCGACATTTATGCAGAACTATTTGCAGAGACAACAAACGCTGTTTTTTGCTTAACTGTTAATGGAAATGGCGTGCATTTTACTTCTTTGCGTACATTTTCTTCGGGAGACAACTAAAGCAGAATACTATAACAGAGTCCATGTCATTTTCACGAATCTTTTATAAGAATGAATAGGCACGATTATTGTGTTTTATTAGAGTTAAGTTATATGTATAATGGGTTACAAAACATGGCAAGACAAACAAACAAGCAAAGTATCGAAATGTATGAAAAACTAACGCAACTCAACCCATAAAAGCTGCAGACTACAAACCATGTTTTCACCAGGACTCTGTAGTGTCAGTCTCAGTCTGTGTCTAAATGTTTTTCTTCCCTTCAATTCGTATCTATTCTTCTTTATTTAGTTCCGCCTTTCCTTTACTCATTCTGTGAAGGTGCTTTTATTTCCATTTCGTTTTTGGACTTCCTTTCCCTCGAGGAATAAAATCGGGTGGAAAATGAAAAAGGAGTCCAAGAACAAGATAGAAATAGAATGAAAATCTGTTCTGGGAAAAAGTTGAAATTGGAGCAAACACGACAGACAAGAGAATCGGCGGCAGGGAGTAGGATTGTACGTAATATATGACTACCGGGGAAAATCCTACGAGGTAAGTTCTCTTCGGCAGAAAATCCTATCCTGCTGAACAGAACATTTCATTTTTATCACGCTCTATTTTATATAAAAATCTTATTGTTATTGTTGCACATTTGCACAATACACACTACGCTCTGAGCTCTGCCTTCTTTTATACTTGCCATGTACCTACTTATACAGCCTTTTCAAGTTACAACAACAATGCCAAAAAACCAGCCACGCGATTTCTATGTGCCAGAAACTCTCCTTGAATTTGTCGGTAGATACGACCCTGGCTGTACAATATTGTTGTAACTATATTTTATCTTTGTGTGAAAAACCTGTGTTGGCGATGGGATGACGAAGAAAGCAATAATGTTTCAATGTCTCCTATCCTTTCTTTTCCTTCCAGAAAAATCTTATTAAATCATCTCAGCAGGAAGTGAATGGAAACTAGCCACTTTGTTATGATTTCGTTTTTTGAGAGCAACCTAGACTCTGACTTTTTTCTCTGTTTACTAACTCTGTGGTCTTCTTATACTGCTTGTATTATGTTCTTCCGTTGCGATATTGATGTACAAGCAATTTTGTTTGTGACTAAAATAATTTTCAAGGAGTGAACACCTAGCACCTGTTCACCACACGTTATTTAGTAAGGGGCAATAACTTGGATGGTCACGCAATAAATGCTAGCACTTTACTTTTCTTCATAACCATCTAGATGGATTCACTCATATGGATCGTGATAATAATAATATGCTAGGTTTGTTGTAAAGCACATTTATCAAAAACCAATATAACATTTTTTCACATCACTTGATTTTCTTTTCTCATTTTGTCACCTTTTACTCAACCAATATTTTATTTCCTTCTAATTTACAGGTACATACATACATACATATAGATCTGCCTCACGAGAAAGTGTAACATGTAGAAAACGCTTTGCAAGAAAAACAACAAAAGTTGCATAGTTGGGGAATTTTATCAATTAGATAGATCGTTGCATCACCCAAGAGATCGGAGAGTTTGCTACCGGCCTTCAGTATCTAATGCAAATTCCTCCTCCTTCACGCTACCTTAAAGGAAAAGAAAGCGACAGCAGTTTAGTTGGTTAAAAGTTCCTAGTTTTTTTTTCTTTTTCAATTTAAATTCGTTTCAGCATTATACCATGCGCTATATCTACAAGACGTCATCTTAAATGTATTAACTGTGTGTAAAAATATACCTTTCGAAATTTTCAAAAAGAAATTAAATTCAAGGTTCGTGATGAACTAAATATGCCAGCAGCTTAGAGACAAATATATCATCCCATTAACTTCGCAATTAGACTTCGTGGAGAAAAGAAGTCCTAATTTTACTATACAAAAAGAAGAATGCCCTCATTCATTCAGAATTCATCAGCCAGCTTACGTTATTCGTCATCATCCCATTCAGACAATGTCTCACAATAAACGCTCCCAAAACTCATCCGCAATCAAGCATCTTATTCATGAAACATGGAACATGTTTTACTCCAGTAGGTTTTAATGTATAGTGCATAGGACATAATTATTTGAAATCCTAACTTAAGCTGTAATTTCTTTTGAGATGACATCTTTTAATATGTACAGTACAATTTTACTTGCCTTAAATGCCTAGAAAATGTGTACAAGCACGAATTTGCGAAGTAAAGAAAACTAGGTCCAGCAGATTGGAATTTAGATGTTTCCACTTCTAGGAGTTTCTGGAATGTCTAAATATTTCACGTACCTACATCATTGTCATGTTGCTGTGTAATATGACTACTGATTATTATTGTGTCTTTCCTTTTTTGTGACCAGTATACGACGCAGAATGGAAAGCGGTAAACGCAATGCAAATTTAGGAGACAATTTGAATCCCTTGTCGCTATCACTGCGATAGTCATGGTCATGGGTATGAATGGCTGTATAACTGTGACCAGAAATCTCCCTTGTGATTATCATTTTATTACACTACAGAAGGTTCATTTTATTACGTCAAAGTAGGATGGCTGTTAGTATAGGTAGACGTCTACAAAATCCACGAGATACTAGTTACAAGTAAAATAACAACTAGGCATAAAAGTTACGTTTTATGTTTATCAGGGAGTGAAAGTATTTTAGTATTGCTACAAACTCCAAATTAAACCAACAATAAAGACATTTGGAATGTCGCAGTAAGTATCATATCATGGTAAAAGAAAATTTCCGGGAAAGAAGCTAGAAAAAAAGCAAGTAAAAGAAGAAATACGTAAAGGAAAAAATAATTATTAGGTCGTGTAGCGGATGTGATTGTGCCAGTTACTTGAGCTAAACTGTATGAATCCGGAGATCCAATGTTTCCCAGAATGGAATGAAATAGGCAGGCAGATATAAAAGCTACGAGCTCAGCTCAACCTCCTCTCCTTATCCTTTAACCCTAGCGTAGGCATCCAGCAATAACAATTAGTTATGTATAATGTAGCAACTTTATGAACCAAAAATATATATGTACCTTAATGATAAAAAAACGCATTATAAGAACCTCGGCCAAAAGAATCTATTCTAGCCCTATGGCTGTTTTATTGCTCTATATGTTGGAACACAACTATGAATTATTAAACAAAATGGAGGATCGGCAAGTTGTATCAAAAGTTATCGTCCACATTAAGGAGTTTTTTAAGCTCTTTTCTTCAAATTGACCATTTCTTGTGTTTATTATATTATTAAATATAACCGAACAAAAATGGCGAATAGCATGGACAGGACTTGCGGTAAAATTCCAATGTTTATGAATGACGCTTCAAATGTAGTCGATGCAGAATTTACAAACTATATAATTTCAAGAATGACTCACTTGATTTAATTCCGATTCCGATAGAAACCCTAACCCGTACACTGTATTCGCTCTGACGTCCGACCACTGTAAAAAAAGTTGGTAAAGTTATTATATCGGTTTAAATATCCAATCAATATTCGAAAATAATTAGTAAAACTCTATAACAAGATTAAAGATTTCAACACAATATACGTCATACAAAACGCTTGACTGTATTGGAGCCAATATACGGTTTTATGATTTTGGATGCCCTTCAGAAAGTGTTAGGTATTCAGACTTTCACAAACTCTTCTTGTTAAACTATGATGAAATTAACTTTCGTATTCGTATGTGTAATTAATATGTACCATTGGATATCATTATATTGTAAAAGTAATAAAAGAAAGTGTAACTTACTTGTCCAAACTTTTGTGATGTTTTTGTAAAACTCATGCTCGGAGTGACAGTACTATTGATAACGGCCTTTGTCCCTTCAACACTGATGATTCTGTAGAGACCTCTGGACGAGTCGTAAAAGAAAGAGACCGGAACTGCTCCTGTAGAAGCGGAAATCCAAGATTTTTTCGTCACAGGGTCTATGTGGAAGACGTGTGCTTTACCTAAATCAAATCAAAATATACCGTTTAAAGCATGTGTGCGGCATGTCGAAAACAATTCCAAGAAAGGTTACATTTCTTATTTTTCACGCGACCTTGTCGCTAGACCCATTGATTGATTTTATTGTTATTTTTATTGTTTCATATAATATCGGCAAATATAAACACTGCTTGCCCTATAATTAATTTCTACGAGCTAACAATCATCAATAGCCCAAAATCATATCATAAAACACATCATTATTGATACCAATAAAAAGTTCATTACACTACTAACTAAATATATTTTCTCTTTCTTTATTACTGTTCTTGGTGTCAAATCTTACGGCAATAAATAAAATAAATTTTAAAATAATAATTATCGCTATTAGGATTAGATTAGATGAACTATAAATAACTTACATGTAAAAATTGGCGATTCACCCATCTTTGAAGCGTATGGTATTTCTTTACAATAAACTACACATTAACTCGGCAAATGAAGTAGAATCAAATCTCCTTTTGGCCTTTGGTTCGACAACCAAACAGCAAACGGATATCACATTACTCACAAAACAATCAGTTAAAAAACTGACTGATTATAATAAACACGTTATAAACACCTTATTTACACAATGTTTAATTTCAGGGCCTTTTAAAAAGCTCTAAACTTTAAACTTCTTGTCCAAAATTCCAGGACAAACTTTCGTGATAATGACATGAGAGATTACAATTAAAGTTTTGTGGAGCGTTGGGGTTATTTTTAATGATAAACTAACTTTTGTTGTTGTTGTGAGATGTATTCATCCGTAATACACTATCACGTTCACAATAACTGAAATTATATAATTTACGCTGTTTGACAATTTACCTTGTAAAAATGAGAATGACACGTTACACGTTGGCATCAAGCTAATTTGCTAATTAATACTTTTGAGGCAGTTTGACAATAGAGACCAAAGAGAGGAAAGCTGCAGCAATTAATTTGGAATGTTTAACATAATTGTTTTGGTGAGCGCATTAATAATACTCGTAATTCACTCACTGCACACAAAAACACAGACTTTTAAAATTGCACTTAAACTGTGCAACTTACACTTTTGTACATCAGCACAGCACAAATCACTAATTAAGCAAAGTCAATTTAAAATTTCGATCTTACAATATAATATTTTGAGGCCTACGTTTATTTTGGCATTAAAAGCAAGCATTCGCTTTCATTCGCAGTCAGCAATCAGTCAAATCTGTGTTTGTCATTAAAACCTAGATTTCATCAGACTTTAAAACTTGAAGCATGGTTATAGTAAGGTGTATTTTTAATTGTACACCTGCTGCTCCCCTCCTTGCTTCTTTATTCTCTCCTTTTACGGTTACGGCTATAATAAATATATACACAACATTCTTTCATTACCGTTGAAATAAAACGATTCTATTAGGACCACTTTGTAACGATCCACATTTTAATAAAGTTTCACACGTAAAAACCCGGAAAACTGTAAACGCGGTTTGAATCTGTTTGAATGATTACAATCACAAATTGTACAGGTGTCCTTGTCTTTCTCCTCTACACGACACACTCGCACTCACCCAGTCCAAAACTGATGTTTCATCTGATTAACCACCGCCGTAAGCCTCGTAACAAATTTATGTAGGGTTCTCTAAACGAGGCGAGAAAAATTCGTTATTAAATTGAAACCACTGAAAAGTGATGTGTACAAAACATCTATTTTTATCTTCTTATTAAAAATAGAGAAAAATCGTGTTTGTTTAATCGTTGTATAACTTTGAATGATTACAATCACAAATTGTACAGGTGTCCTTGTCTTTCTCCTCTACACGACACACTCGCACTCACCCAGTCCAAAACTGATGTTTCATCTGATTTAACCACCGCCGTAAGCCTCGTAACAAAATGTGGGGTTCTCAAAACGAGGCGAGAAAAATTCGTTATTAAATTGAAACCACTGAAAACTGATGTGTACAAAACATCTATTTTTATCTTCTTATTAAAAATAGAGAAAAATCGTGTTTGTTTAATCGTTGTATAACTTGATGCTGTAGGGCGGTCGTGGTACTGGTACTGAGTGAGTGAAATGAAGCCAGTGAAATGGTACTCCTACAACAACTTACAAAACTAAATAAAAAAGGGTACTTGATTTTTTTAGCACGAGCCAAGCAGAGGAACACAAGAGTGAACAGAGGCTTACTTCCATAACAGAATAACAGCAGCGTGCAGAAGAAAAGAGACAGACATCGCTTCGTTCACTAGTGTTTTCAGTATTATTTACTCTCTTGAGGTTATATGTTATGCGATGTGATGTGCCACTAACCGTAACAAATATTCCCTTTCTATAATACCTGTGTACTTTTTTGTGCACGTACTCCGAGCACTACAACAACGTAGACAATCTCCATTGAGTAGAACATTGAGTACACAACACACCGAGTTCGGAGAGAGAGAGACGAGACTCACACATATAAGGAGAGAGAGAGAAAAGTTGTATTTGTGTATTATAACGTAGCCAGGCTTAAGGCTTCTTTACCAGTTGTAGATTGTAGTAAGAAGAAGAAGCGGAGTTGTAATAATCCCTTTTTTAGATTTCTTCACTTGCTTGCTATTTCCCATCATCCATCCGTTTCTCTTCTCCTGCTCTGATCTGAGTGTTTTTTTAGATTTCTTCACTTGCTTGCTATTTCCCATCATCCATCCGTTTCTCTTCTCTTGCTCTGATCTGAGTGACTGTCAAGAAGTATGTTGATGTAGCAGGAAAGGAACGAAGAAAAGAGATGTGTGTTCCCATAAAGAAAGAAAGGAGAAAGAAACAGTTTTCTTCACAAGAAGAGCAGAGGACTCACGACTCAACTGAACTCCAACTTCTACTTGAAGTTTGACTGATGTGAGCAGGCGAGCAACTGCTCCAGAAAGAAAAAGGAAAGCGACTCAGAGTTAGCTGGTAGAGTTGGCGACTGAAAGGGGAAAGCTTTTTCCACATCCACCAATCCACCTCACAAACTGCAACACTTTGTTGTAAACTCAGCTGAAAAAGTCTACTTTTATGCGAATATTTTTTTATTATCGCTACTTTAAATGTAAAATATTCTCAAAGAAAAATGAAAAAATTCTCCATTTGAGGTCCCAATTTTACGATATGCATTTGCTGGCATTAACGTGTATTATGATGATGGACATTTCTTTGAGGTGTAGGTGTATGCAGTGAGAAGAAAGGTAAGTTTTTTGCAGGTATTTTTATTTTCCAATTCTTTTCTTTTCAGTTCACTATTTTATTCGGGACTCTCCCGGTCGTTTCTTTCACACGGATTTTGGCTTATTGTAGTATGGAAGAATAGAAGAATCTCTTTTTACAAACTTTGCTTTCTCTTTTTCACTTACATTCACTTCACTCATAGTTTCACAAACAACAACAACAAGTAACGAGTTTTCTCTTCTTTCCCCGGCTTACGAATTACGATGAGCTTTACTGCTAACCAGCTAGCCAGCTCGCCATGCTATAATAATGCTGTAATATTATAGCACTTATTTACCAACCACCGTTACATCACCGCCGCCACGGCTTCCATGCAAGAAAAATGCAGCCTGTTCACCACTATCACCAGTATAAAATTTGGAGAAACAGCTTTCGATAGCTCATTTCGAGACTTGAGTCCTACTAGTAACTCCTTTCTTTTTTTCTCTTCTTTCCACGGAGAAAGATTCCAGTCCCCAGCAGTAATAGAAAATAGACAAGAGAAGCAGTCAAGGAAAAGAGAGAAGCGAAGATATTTGTGTAGCTGCATGAATAAAAAAATCGGCAGCTAGCGAACACTGCTCTAGCTGCTTGTGCGATGCTGTGAGGATAAAGTACTTACCTATATTTACTAACTGGTTTTGCCAACTCTTTGCTCGCCTAATTCGAAACTATAATGGCTGTAGTTGTGACAGTGGTAGACCCTTTTAGTCGCTTAAATACATGTGCACATTACATTATATTATAGCGTAACTGTTGTGGTTATTTCTTCCAAGACAAAAATCGCTTCATAGTTTCTTTTTCTCGTAAGTAGAAAAGGACATGCAAAAGTGCTCACACTTTTCCTTTCTCATCTGCCTCCTGTAATATTTATAAAAGTAGTCATCAAAGCTTAATGTGGATGTACTATAGTGTGTTATGCGTACAACTTGTATTTCATTTTGTAATAATAATAATGGTCTAATGTTTTCACCCCGATGTAAAACCGCGAGAGCTCGACAATTCCATGAGAGTCTATAATAAGGGAAGCGGCAGAGTGGAGTGAGTGAGCATTACTCTTTTTTCTCCAAATTTCATCACAACGCAGCCAAGTCCCTTGCTGTATGGAAATGTATGGTATCTGCCTGCACAAGTGTGCGATCACATTCACGATCCAATGTTATATCTCTATAATGAATGATATAATGCACGAGCCATTTTACACTTTCATTCCTCCACTTCGTTAGTTGATTTGCTATGTGTTTTGCGAGCCACGCCACTAGAGAAGATGGTGTGGAAGAGAGCAAGAAAAACAGGAGAGGGGAATGAGAATGGGGAAAAATTGATGCGGATAGAGCCGCGGCCTGTTCTAGTGAAAACAAAGGCAAATTGATGGGTAGAGCCTCTGAAGTGCACATTCTTACGGGATGAGCGTAGAGAAGACTAGATACGTAACTGGATGAAAATAGACTGAAAAAATTGGTCAGTATCATCATAATAGTTGTTAGTAAAAATAAGTATCTTTTATCTTATGCCTATACCCCATAGAGTTGCTTAACATTTGCAATAATTTTCCCTGTATCTCTACGCAGTAGGTGAATAAATATGTATCTATCACCATCAGTTATCCGTAGTTTTCGTTACGAAAGTAAAGTAAAGTGTCTAAACGTGGCATTATATTACGACTGCTGCTCTTCTGCTTTCTTATTACAATAACTTAGAGCAGCAGGAAAAGTTTTCCAAGCTTCATATCACATCCAACAACTTACTTTTTCAGGAGAGCACGTCATTTTTGCTAGTTTTACATGCATACTTTTACTCAAGTTCGGGTAGTATGAAAGTGTAGAAAATGTGTGCAAAGGGAAAAGGAGAGCAAAAGCTACATCAACAATCCACAATCCTGAGAGGAGCAAAGAGACTTTTCACATGAGCGATGTAGATTCAATGAAAGGCTTTCAGTTCTTCAGATCTTCCAGGCAGTTACAGAGAGAGGAAAAACTGCACTTAAAAGTGTAAAAATCAATTCACAACTTGTCCACGTTTCACTTCTCTATAAAATATGTCCGTAATATATAGTACCTTCGCATCAACTCTGCTTTTCGTGTTACACATCCCCTTGTTGGACAGTAGGCAATAGTCACAGCTTTGTACAATTTGTGTGATGGCACTCATTCTTATAGAATAAAAAACACTGTTCTTTTATTATTTGAATATGATTTGCTTCAGGGTCTCAGTCTCAATTGCATCGACAGCTGGGGTGCTGTAAAATCTAAAATAAACGAAAAATCACTCTTTCCTTAGGCCCATTCGCGAATATGAATTTGGAGGCAAGTTTTGCAACAGAAAGAAAACAAGCGAGGACATGACTTCAATTAGCATCAGCATCATCAGTATTCTGCTCATGGCACGACATATGGCATTCCACTCTGATTCTTCTGCTTCGAATTGCTCATTTATATGGTAGGATGCAGAAAGCAGACTTCGGACTGCGGTTCAAACAAGGATGCTAAGAAAAGTGTATTGATGGAAAATATGAAAACGATGGAATGATTTTAGAGTTATTACTTTCGAGTGATGTCTGGTTGTTGTACAACTACAATTTTTGAAATTGTGCATACATGGACGAAAAAGAAGCCGTTTTTATTCTCAATGCACCAATCTAAACTCAACCTGTCATTTTTCTCTTACAGATTAGACAGAATGCAGGTCCACATGGTTCCTAGTTCTTATGATGACAGCTTATTATCCGGAGCTGGAGCAAAAGCAAAATGATTATGTGGGTGAGGTTGAAGTATGGAGGTAGCTATGTTGCATTGAAGGCATACTCATTTATCCCATAAAGGAAAGGTTATACAAGCCACGAAGCAGTAACAATAAGCCAGTTCAACACTTCACACACCGAATGTGAAAAGTTATCGTCGCCATTATCACCTAGATGATTTGAATGAACGGAGCGGAGTGGCTGACAGGGGAGTGCTTATGAAGTGAAGTGAACGATTTAGAGTGGGTAAGGTGTAAGTAATACCGTGGAGAAAGAAGAATGAACCAGCATCCGGATCGGATAATGGAGGTAATAAAGGGCCATCATCTTCTTTCCCTCCTCTTCTTTTTCTCTCTCTCTCTCTCTCTCTCGGTACACGAATCTTCTGAAGCATACTTTATGTCGGAATCGCCGATCCATATAGTCAAACCGATAAAGTTAGCGGGGCAAGCGAAAGGCATTTTTTAAATTCCCGTCTTGTAGTTGTGTAGGCGGGCGAAGCTATTTTTTCATGTCAAGGCGGACCATAAAAGGTGTATATATTCACGGTTGTTGTGAAATATAATAATATTGCAACCTCATGCATGTCGTAATTTACTTGTAAATACTTTGGGTGACAAGACATAATAATGGCACTACTAAAGTGAAACGATTTTGCACAAAGATATTACAGCTAGACGGGGTATTATGTATCCAACCGACCAGAACGGCATTTTTGATGATACTGGGGTAGACAATTTATTCATAGGAGTAGCAGATAGCGTGCCTAAAATAAGGCTTTAATGCACATTAGGTGGTGTATGAAACTGAACCATCTTTCATCAAGGTAGAAATTTGCGAGAGGCGGAGAAAGATTGTAAAAATTTCTTGCATAAATGTAAATATTTACGATGCTGGCGTGTTATTTGACATGATGGCGTAAGTGGGACATTTATCATTTTCTGAATATGAGAATGCTTATACGAGTATGATGAAACGACCTTGGCCAGTAAAATTTTACATCCTAATCCTATTTCATCCCAACTTTAGATTGATGTTGTCCTCAAGTTTATTTTGTTCGTTTGGTTTCCTACATAAATCTTTTCAGAAGTTTATTACTGTCAAATTTTTATGCTCTTCTGTCCGACAGAATTATTCTTCCTCAGTCCTTTATATTTTTATGAACTTCTTGCGAGTGTGCTTGTCTAAGCCCCTGGAGGTCATTCCGGTATCCATAAAGGTTTCATTCATTTCACGCTTCAATTGATTGATTTCTTTATAGCTTTGTTCAATCCCTTTACCTTCTTCCATACTATTTAATGCCCTTCAATGAGAGTGAAGGGGAAATTTTTCAAGCAGAGAAAATTTGGTATAAAGAGAATTTTATCGTCTTTTTTGTTTTTACTATCACATTTCACAAAAATAAATTTTGATTTACTTCCCAAAAACAAATAACTATATAACCATGTGCGTAGTATGAAAATGTGGATCATTTCAGTAGTTCTAATACAGAACGTTATTTTATTTGGGGAACGGAATGGTAATATTTGATGCAACAACAACTACCACACTTTGTGCACTCCGATGTTGGTTGAAGCAACCTTGCTAATAAGGAAGTTGTCAAAAGTTAATTTTCATTAAAATATATCTAGATGCCTTTTAAATAGTGACTGAGTTTATAAAAGAGAAGAGAACTTTTATGACATGATGCATATTTTACTGCTTTCGTAAATCATATGAAGAGTCCTTTGGATGAGTCCGTATCTTGCACTGGAAAGGAAACCCGACAACAAAATTTTATGATGTATGTAATTGGGACGTAATGGTAACTAACTGCCACACATCGCTTCGTCGTACTGCTACAATCTCTAAAACAAATGCCTGCACTTCAAAGTGTGATGTGGTCATATTCAAAGCATGAAACCTATAGCTAACTGTATAAAGACTTGTGAATTCTCAACATATTTTATTCTTTTCATTATCATCCAACCACATAATAGAGATAATTATAATGAATCTACAATGTAATCATTACTGTTTCTCCATTGTAGTCACTTAGTTGGCAAAAACGTCGGAAAATAATGTATAAACTTAGCGGTCATTTTAATGTTTTTTAAAATATCCATCAACTGTATTTTACGCGAAAAATTTACCACCATTTTATGGCAAAGCAAACTAATAAGTTACACACTGCGGGGAAAATCACACATTAGAGGAAGAACTAAACTTCCCCTTTCCCTTGTCGAACCAAGTCCAAATTAAATAAATCAATTAAAACACTAAAAACCGAATCAAAGAGAATGCAATAGCTTCAATAAAATAGTAAATTAATAGGAACAAACAGTAAATATTTATATTGCAATTGTAATTAAAATTAGGTAAATTTGTGGATGTGTATTTAGTCCATGAAACTTTTCTACTTGAATTCTACTACAAGCAAAGAATTAAATTCTACTTATTAATATACATAATGGAAGGCACATATTAAAAAATATTTTACGTTAAACGAGCGATTTTACCCTACTAAAACAATAGACGCTCAAACATTAGCTTTCTTCTGTTTTACAAACTGCATAAGCTTTACCCACCTATTTCGACAGACAAGTGTGATGAATAATTAGTGCTACATATATTTATGGAAAATTATAGATTTCTAAGAAAATGTTTATGATTTAAAATATTTCAGTGACTTGTAGAGTAGCAGTTATAAATGCCAACTCCAGTGTTAATATTTCTATAATTACGAGTAAAATCTTTACAACTTAAATGGTAATTTTTATTCTATCTTCCCTTCATTGAATTCTCTTCTACTGACCCCTATGAAATTTAATGCTTCAAAGTTAATTTTAAATTGACAGAGTCCATTTTAAAAACTTAGCTATATCGAATATTTTAAAGTCGTGTATCTAAAACGCTGAAGACACTTATGTAAAAGTTGAATTAATTTTATCAATTTATACTCGAGAGAAAAGCTATAATTTCTCGGCATTATGTACGAACATTCAAAATACAAAATAATATGTTCCTCTATCATTACAAATTAGTAAATGTCATCTAAATCAAATTGTAAGTTATAGTTTTAATCGTTATATATTTAAAAATTATACAAATCTTTTCAGATTGTCAAAGCCATATATTGTAATGTGGTACGTCAAACTGTCTAAGGTTTTAAAATACGTATTAATTTTTATTAGTACCTAATTTAAAATCGTCACATTGCTCTGTTTTGAGCGCATGATGATTATTTCTGTGGGGATGATGGATCGTATTCATATAATTTGAAACAATCTAATTCGGCATTAAATGTACAATCAAAGTTTAATCTAATTGTTACAGTTATGCATTATACCGCGCTCGCACCACAATCCAACTGCAACATCCATAAAATAACTTTACGGTAATCAACTTGTAAAATGGAAAACCCCTTCAAAGGAACTGACTAACTGTTTTCAAATATATTCATGTGTAATACCTTTTCTTACCATCATCAGAGAACGATGACAAAAATGGCGACATCACACACCACACTAACACTACATAAACATGATTATGAATATTTAAAAAATACAACTCTGACTGTACCAAATTGTGTCACGAACTAGAATACTCTACAAAAGGGGGTTTTAAAAGATGTTTATCAGGCAGGAGAATATGTACATCTTGCAGAATTTCACTTCACAGATTCACAGAGATGTTAAAAAGAAATGTCAAAGGTTAGATAGGAGATATGCAGTGGTTTATGTTAACACATTGGAGTAAAAGGATAGACAGCAACAACACAACCGTCATCATCTTCTACCCGAATTGTTCATAGCAAATGCTAAATAATGGGTTCTCAACGATGCGCGCAAGTCATCTTTGGGATGTTGAACTACGGGTCGTGTGATGATGAAAGGATTGAAGTTCCCGATGAAATGTTCAATTTCTCTGGAACTACAGCGACAGTAATCTCTCGGGGCCTCCATTCCATTCAAGACGAGAGTCCGTCCACTCATTCGTTTCATCGCGTATTTGATTTCTGCAGAATGAGAAAATGTGTGGGTTGACTCCAGGTAATCCAAGTTGAGAGTGTCGACAATTCGTCGAAGAGATCCATAGGTTAGCTGACGAAAAGAACAACATAACATTCAATGGATCATTTCATCAATAATGAATTGAATCATGACCAAGTGTGCTGGGTATTCAAAAAGTTGGCATCCAAAGAACAAAAAAGAACGGCAAAAAAGAAAATCAAGCATTCCAAGAGAACAAAAGCATCCCATCACCACCACCACCATTGGCCACCATTATTACTAACACTTTCTACTTGATCTCGTTCAGTATTAAGTTAAGAATAAAGTGCTCTCGAACTATTTGTGAACAGTTATAAATCCTCACTTGGAATGAACGTAAAGTCAGACTTCTGAGACGTTTGCACTGCAATATTCCATGATAAATTGAAAGGTTTGAAAGCGTTGGGGCTCTAAGTTCCAGCTTCCTCAAATCTAAAAAAATCAAATAAGTGCATAGTTAAAATCTGTGGAAAGCGCGCAAGTATCTCTTGTATTGTAATTTTCTTTCTTTCTACATACTTTTCAAATCTCCAATGTAGCAATGCCGTCTTTGGGAGTTGATCAGTTTCTCATTGTACATCCCTCTGCATAACTCAGTTAGATGTTTTTTATCACATTTATGACAAGGCCTGACTGAAACTATTGAAATAAATCGGTATTTATTAGAAAACTCATAATAGTGACAGTTTCAAAGGTAAAAGTAAAACTAACCTCCAGTAACTCCTTCGTCAGTAAATGTACCCTCTATTGCGGAAAAATCCTCCAAACCGGGAAATGCAATAAAAACAGATCGTAGCGATTGATCCGTCAGCTTTCCCAAAACCAGTTTGGTGAGATTGGGGAAAATTCCAGACAACTTTCGAACCGTCTCGGAACTTATGCCTGTGCCGGAGGGCTGATATAATTCGAAACTGACGAGACGCAAATGGCGACTCTGAATCAGAATCCTTTTGACTTCCACATTATTTTTGTTCTGGACTGTTCCATTGTCGTCTCCATCGGCGATATCATCGAATTCATCCCGGAGAGCTTCGTTTAAGTCAACCTGTGTTAAGAAATTGAGGTGAGTTAATTTATGCTGATAATCTATATTTTGTTGTTGAATAATGACGCCGAAAAAAAGAATTAGTTGACAACAGGAGATGGGTTAGGTTTTGTGTCAGTCTGTAAATATTATCATTTGAAAGTGAACACATCGTCACCAGCACATGAGTAGAAGTTGTTGTTTACTAGTGAAGTACAGTGAAGTAAGTCGGCTTT
>VYYJ01001356.1:0-32071 GCA_021029165.1 Cyphoderus albinus | reverse complement strand
AATCAGTTTTTCAATCGTGCACCCACAGTTAAAGTGATGAGGGAACAAAGAAAATCGAAAAAATTGCGGACATACATACAGACTTTGCGCTATATATATATAGATGACCAGCTTGACGTTTGAATACAATTATGACCAGTTTCTATTTTAGTTCACTTCACTGAACACGGAATTGCACTGGACGTTCAGAACTTTCAAATGAACGAGTAAATCTAAAGGTTGGAAGTAACAAGAATCAAAAAAAGCAAAACCAAGCAATATAAATGAGGATGAGCAGGAGAAAGCAGAGAATTGGATGAAATTGGATGCGAAAGAGTGAAAGTTAAGACAGAGACAAGAGTTGAATTTTACTGCAGTAGACTCTTTCAAATATTAACTTTCATTTTGTTCCATTGAAATAAGGAGGAAATCCATCATCTCTCGTTTGAGTGAATTCTTGCTCATTTAATATTTACCAGGAGACGGGTACTTAAATTGTCTGAATAGCTTCCGCCTCTGTCCATAACGTACGGTCGTACATATATAAGCTACTTTATATTAAAAATATGTTGACTGGATAGGTTATTACACTGTAGTTATTTTTATTACAATGATAAAAATCAAATAAAAAAGAAAAATTGAAAAGTGCTTGTAGCAGTGAAGAAAGTAAAGTGAAAGTGATGAGTGCATACTTACTTCCATTTCCCTCTATAATCCGACTGTAAACAAAAATACTTAGGTACGTAACTTGGATATACTTTACAAACAAGAACTGTTTACATTTTAACGAACAGAAAGTTT
Organism: Cyphoderus albinus; assembly: GCA_021029165.1. Taxonomy (NCBI): domain Eukaryota; kingdom Metazoa; phylum Arthropoda; class Collembola; order Entomobryomorpha; family Paronellidae; genus Cyphoderus; species Cyphoderus albinus. The sequence continues at coordinate 31,291 of VYYJ01001356.1, read as the reverse complement.
TTTCTTCTTTCAAAATAAGCTGAAAGAAACAAATTAGCTTGTATAGGAAAATATATTAGCAAAAATATGGAATATTATTATTATTATTTGCAACGGGAAAAGGAAGAGAAGAAATAATGGCGGCTGCTTTTTTATGGAAAGGTTCATTATTTTCTTCGTAATGGTGAATATTTATAAGCTGTTTATGCAGTTTGAAAAAGAAAGCCAAAATTCTTCTGGGGAAAGTTGATGAAACTTTTTTCTCTTCCTTCGTCTGGTCTGGTTTTACTGTTTGATCGGCCTATTTTTTCGTTTCCTTACCGTCTCCAAAAAAGTCACAGGACACACAAACGACAAGATTGTAAAGGAAGAAAACCATAGATGAGAAAGAAGAGAACGGAAGAGAAGAGGAAAACTTTTCCCATTTTTGCTAGATTTCGCAATTTTTTCCTAATTTTAGTAGAGTGGAACGTCCGCAGTTTGTGCATGGTTTGTGCGTTTTTAAGAATAACTACGCAATTTTTTGCAAGGCACAACTAAAGTGGGATGTGAGAAGCGCAGGAAATAACTGAACTTTTCCTTTTTCCTTTCGCACTCTTCTCAAGCCATAATCATTCTGTGCTTTCTTCAAAACGTCTTTCTAATATAAAATAAAATTGAAAAATGCATCTTCGACATTGTTTTTATTTCACGTGTTACGTTATTATACAAACTTGTAATATGTTAAATTACAGGTATTTAGTAACAGTTATAGAGTTTAAATTATTCCTGTTTATGTTAGCATAATTACAGAGTGAAACATTGGGTAACCCACATTAGGCAGTCTTGGCAGATTTGCTCCTCCGGCTTTAGCTTTTACTTTAAAAATCCATCAGATCTGGTTCATGGGATTCTCGATTTGATGCCGTTACCGGTGTTGTTGCTGATGATGATGATGACGCTACAAAAGAAAATAAATGATTCTTGAAACGACCCATATCTAGGTACACTATGGAAAATAGAATTGGGTGCGTTGCTTTTTACTTAGGTTAAGATAGGAAACCCCACAATTTTGTAGATCGAAGTTAGTGATCGGAAGCCAGCTAGGGAGAAAAGAGCTTGTACGAATTTTTTGCCCTTTCAACAACATTACCCCATTTTTTGGCTCGCCTCACCGAGTTTTCTTGGCCTTTTGGCAAATTGATATATGAAGCAAGGTAGGTACAAAAGAGAAAGCAAGCAGGGAAAGGGAAAGCAGAAGGAAAAAACAAGGTCGGGTCGGCCAACGAACAAAATACTCACTTCACTCACATTGATTTAACATTTTCAGCTGCAGCAACAGTGGAAAGGAAACTCTAGGTATGAAAACATTTTTTGCATAGGTATATTTCGCACTTTCTTGGTGATGATGATACTTTCCCCATATCATGTTTCCATTCTTTTTGTTCATCTTCAAAGTGCTCCACTTCCACTTCTCAACGTTTCATCCTGTTTTGTTAGTTTGTAGAATGAATGACTGTATAGAAAAGAGACACTTACATTTCCAGTTTTTCTGCTTTTTCAGAAGGAAGAAGACTAAATGCAGTGTGGAAAATAAAATGAGCGAAACTCCTTTTGTCATGATTACAATAACAACGAAACGACATCATTTTCATGTTACGTCTGCCTCACAATTTGCAAATTCTTAGAAAATTCATTAATTAAGAAGCATGAGTGTGTACCATTCATTGTTATTTCACTGTTAATTAGAATTTGCATTTCTTATTTTCGTTTGTTTAGCTGTCAGTGCAAAATGTAATTTTGTAAATTGTTCACTACAAGAGTAAGAATGAATTCAATCTGAAACTGTAGCAAACATTTACACATTATTTGTGCCATGTTTGAAGTGCATCGCCAAACGTAGTCTTGATGTATGATTTAGGGAATACGCAAACGCCATTTATTAGTGCCCAACCTCATCACATACATATGTACATGGTTAACGGAATTAGACGGTTATATTTTTAAAAAATCGAGAAAAGCTACGATTACATAGATTGAATGGTGCTTTTACTTACTGGCTTTCACAAAATAAGTTTAGAAAAAACTTTAATGGATAAAAAATATCAGTCCATTAAAAGTGGTCGGTGGTCAGTGGTCGGAATTGCACCCAACGACTTCACTTAAGTGTTCGTTCCCAAAAGTGTGGATAAATTAGGGACGAGAGCTGAGCGGCTTAATGGAATTAAGAGACAGCATCATCACTAAAGTAAAAGCCGCCACAAAGTTAAAGCTGTTTTAGAAAAAGTTTGACTTGGCTTTTCCGATGATTCACCACTCCCCTTTTTGTGAAATCGAATTTCGTGATGTTTGGTTAGGCTTGGATCAATTCCGAATTCATTTGCATTCATTAGTGAATTTGGAGAGAGAGTGGAGCAGCGGTGGCTATTACTGCGAAAGAAAAACAATGTTAATGTTGACAAAAGAGTGTATAGCTGCTGTGTGCATTATGTAGATAGATATATTGTTTTAAAATGGAAAATGTCTATGGAGCCATCCCAAGCCAACCTTATCTAAATGGATGATTCAATTCTGTTAAAAACGTTAAACCCAACTTTCCTTCATGGCCTACGTTCAGTTAGAACAAAAACTTTTTCATTATAAAAAGAATTAATTAAATGATACTAAGTAAGAACGAGAGCTTTTGCTAGGATCAAGGACTTGCTAATACTTTTTTATGAATTGATTTGTTTTTCCTTCTTTACTTAATCTAGGACGATATGTCATCCTTTTCAAATTAGAGTTCATAGAGTGCAAGTGAGCGTGGACAGAAAGATCAAAAATGGAGCACGATTTTCATATAGTAAATTGAAAAGATAATCAATTCTAACTAGGAAAATTGTCTCTTATTTAATGCAGGTTAGGACAAAGTAAAGTAAGGTAAAATTACATTGAGAATTTTACTACCAAAACCCGAAGGCCCAACAAAATGTAATACCTAATATTTACAGATTGGTGGGAGTAGTGAGAGCTTAGATGAACTGAAGTATGTTTTGTCGCTAGTGATTGTAGCGTATCTATGAAGAATTAGATAGCTTGTCCTATTCCAATTTGATTTTCATTTTGCAAGTGTATAATCAAGTATACTTGTTCATGGAACTAATATTTACAAACGTTGAGCTATACGTTTAAATAAGCGGAAAATTGTGGGAATTACCATTACAAAATAACGTGAAAATGTTTTGAATAAAAATTATCCAGATGCTGAAAGCCAGTATATTTCCCAGTTTAAACCCACCCACACATTTAATTCAAATGAAGTCAATTAATTTTTAGCTCTCGAAACCGGGCCATTTAAAATGTCGGTTTGTTCCTAAAATTACTTTTTACCTTCAAACTACCACCTACATTAAAATGTTAATAGAGTGAACAGCTCTAATGAAAGAATATTGCGCTCATTTATTGATTGCATATTTGCATTGCACTCCTCCATCGGTTTTGTGACTTTTTTCCTTCTTGGTGGCTGTTTTATTGATTTATTCATATACTCTAACTCTATCGAATTACATTTTATATATGTAAGATGTACTTATAACATATAGCATTTTCACATCTCGTATGTCATAACGTTGGGAAAGAAGAACGCGAAGAAATTGACGCATTATTATTTATTGGTCGAAGAAAGTCTCCAGCTCATTAAAGAAATTATGATAGAGTGGGCTGCTACTTGTAAAAGATAAAAGAAGCCACTCTGCAGTATGTAGTTGTTGGAACAACGAAGAAATTGGAAAGCTGCATCTCACTACCTTTTCTCTACCATTTGCAGTTACATACACACATACATTGCTCCAATACACAATTAGCTACTTCATACTTCATCTTCTTCCTCATCATGTTCAACATGAGTGATCATGATGAAACACCAGCCCCAAGCCAACCGCTGCCAATTGGAAAGAGTCGACGTAAGTGAAAGTAACGAACGAATGTAGCGATTCATTCATAAAATTGGTTAAGCAAGCCCTCCATTCATATATAATCTACGGAAGCAGCTGAACGCTCGTTGATCAGGATGTATGTGGAGCATGAGGATCACCAATGTGCTAATTAAATTAATTAACGCTTTCTGGCTATTTGAATATAGATTCATAGACTCATAGTCATCTGATATTCTACCTTTAATTTATAGCAAGTGGATGACTTATATAACACCAAACGTACATCTTTACATTAAATTATAACTTAATTGAATATTACACAAAGTTTGGTGAAAGCGATGTGTTAAAGTGAAGGTGAAAGAGTGATGGTAACCCTGAGTAAACTGAAAAGGTGTAGAAAGGGGAAAGAAACGAAAGTGAAGTTTGTCTTTCCTTTGCATTTTCTAAGGATATCTTTATTCCATCAGAATGACTCTGTTTTTCTTCTTAATTATACACGTAGACGTACATTTGTATTAAATAGTTGGCATCACTAAAAGTTTATAATAGTATTACACACCATTATATAATGTGGTCACGTGGTTATATTTTTAGTACATTAATATTCAAGAATTTATTTGAATAGGGCTTGCTACATCATCATTTTACGATTATTATATTCTATTTTACGTGGGTGACTTTCACTGAACTGAAAATGCTTTTCAATAAAACATTTTTTCCTGGTTCGTTACATTACAACACANAAATGCTTTTCAATAAAACATTTTTTCCTGGTTCGTTACATTACAACACAGATGTGGGTGGTCGTGGTCGTCCTGTTGTGTCTATGTGGCTAGTTTGCTAAATAAGGGGGTCACACCGCTCTTCATTTTCTCATTCACTATCGTTGCTATGTCAAGCTACCATTGTAATCTCATGCAAATTACTAAATCCATTTTCCTCCTACATTGAGCATGTGGCAAGAAATAACGAGGGGATTCCTTTATAGCAATAATAATAGTAATAATGGATTCAGTGCCAATATTTATTTCGTCATGTACAATATTCTTTGAACCCTTTAACTGGCTCATTATGATTTCATTGAAGGCAGACAAAATGTTCCTTTCTTTATTATTACTGTTACTGGCACGGCACTGCCACTGCCAGCAAGAAATCCCATCAGAATAGCCATTAGCAGTTTCAAACAAAGATACAAATCTGGTTTGTCTGCCATAACCCGAAATTAATGTGATTTCTTAAACTTTTTCTTCCTTCATTTCATTTCCTTGGAGCTGCTCAACCCCAACCACAAATAATCATAGGTACATTAAGTAAATACAGTTATAGTTGGCTCTGGTCGCTGGCTAATACTTAATAATAATAAAACATAATAATATCCATGCATTTATCGTGTTCATCGTATCATAAAGTATTGCGCGACGCGTCTTCGTCGGGTCGTTCGTTACTCTCCCATTTCCTTCTTCGCCGATGAAAACTTTCTTATTTCACCATTCTCTCCACTCAGGTTCGCGCTAGGTTGACCTGATTTTCCCAATTTGCTCTAGCCTTGCCACTTGAAAGGAAATATTGGATAGGGGAAGGTGGAGAAAGTGAGCATCATCGTACATACTTAAGTTATAATATATTTGCGGCAGCCACAGCCTATCTCGGAGCCACATGTGCATGCATACAAATTTTGGAGACAATGTGAACTTCATCCAGTTAGTTACTGGTGTGTGCTAGATTAGCTAACAACCACAAAGAAGCGACCGACCAAACGACCATCCACATCATCATATCATAGCAGTGATCGTGAAAAGCATGGCGAAAGAAGACCTCTTTTTCATTACTCCGGAGAATCGCCTTTCCTTGCCCTGTACCATGTTTGCTTGCGGCTTTCCTTTGGGTTGTGAGGTTCATTCGCCACTCTCTCCCAATTTGAGTGAGGTGACCCCGTGTTGCGTAAAGTGATAACAATTAATCTCTCCTCGTAGGCAAATATGTACCACTTCATAAAGAGAGGTGTACAAAGTAGGACCAGTTTTATGATGGCCACAAGAAGTAGGGATGATGAAGTGTTGCGAAATATTATTTAATGGTGATGTGATGTGATGACGGTAGCAAAATCTCTTTTGGTTTTAAAAGGGTCAGGGAACCTTTGATATCGTAAATAAAATAGAATGCTAGTTTTCACCATTTCATGGTTATTTTCCTTCCGCCTGTCATCTTACTGATTTTCTCATCAAAATCACTGCGGCATCGTACTGATTATGTACCACCAGCAGGCCATTTTCTTCTAAATTGATAATAAGTAGGTAATGTTATTATTTTCCAGAGATAAACCACAGTCCGTAGGTGAATGTGGAAACATGTGAAGTAAAATCTCGAGATTTTCCTAGTTTTTGAGAAAAGGATTGTTAATTTAAAAAATACTAGCTGTAAATGTACCATGGCCCGATTACCCCAATACTAACATGGAACTGGACTGGAAGAGACAGGCTGAAAGTTGGAGTGACAAAAGATGAGTGGATTCGGTTTTCCTCTTGCTTCCAGGAAAATGATGATAACTAACGTAACGCTCCACATATGTTAGATTATACTGCTAATGGCATTATTATGCTTTCGTGTTGTTTAGTAAGGATAGTAGCAGAGGAATGTATAAAATTTAGCAAAATAAATTCGCCACTAGAACCACCCCTTTGCTAACATGTTTCAGCAGCAGAAATCTTCCTTTCCTAAGTAATGTTGCAAAACATAATTCTGGACAAGAGGCAGAGAAGAGAGATTTTCGGAAACGAGATTTGTACGCACCAGCATTACGTAGTATAAATGATGGCACTTTTGGTATAAAAATACTTTACTTTGTTTGTTGTGGATGGGTTGTCTTATGACGAGTTGAGTTGTGCTGAGTTGATTGAGCATGGCAAACAAAACAAGCACATTGTAGATATTGTTCATATTATCATCATTTTAGCAGAAAATGTGATGCAATTTTGATGTTTGCTTATTTGTGGAAGCGTGAAGAGTAGCGGAGAGGAAAGGAAGGACGAACCTCCTCGTTGGACTAAAGTGGATTCATAAAATATTTAGACTCACATATTTATTATTATAATTGGAGAAAAGGCGCAGTAGTGCTGCATACATAAATAAACCTATTTATTACAAATCTAAGGTATAGCATTTACTTTCTCCCGTTTTTAATAATGCACATTTTGATTAAAGATTTGTTGATTAGGTAAGTGTTTCTCTCTCGTTGTCTCAAGTTTAGCCAGCAATACGCTGTACACCCTAAGTGTTTGTGTAACCAACTTTTTCAACTGTTATTCCTTTAAAAACATTATTCTCTTTCAGTTTTTCAAGGAATAAGAAATTCATTACTGCGGGAGGAAGTAGAATGGAATAAATAAGAAAATACTTAATTTTGAGGAAAGTTGCGTTGTGTTTGTGTTACTTCGCAATTCATGAAAAATAAATACCTAACGTACTTTAACAGTAGTAATGATAACCTAAGCAGAAAAGGGAAAGATGAAAGGTGTATGAAAAAAGAAATGAGTTTCTTCAAGTGCTTTATTTATGTTTATTGTTGGTTATAAAATCAGGACAAAAAAGTTTCACTTCCTTTCTCCACTTCCGTGGCCCTTTCGAAAGAAAAGAAATGGGTGCGGTGTGGGTTATGTAGTACGGCGAAACAGGAAATAAGCTAGTCTTACATTAGTTTTAAATGATTGCGTAACGCCATTATTACCTTTGATTCAAAGGATTTGTCTGAAATTGTTATATTTATGCGTATATAGTAATACAGAGGTACTGAATTTAGCAAAAGATGGTTTCATTGTTTAGCGCACGTATGAGTTTCCAAATTATTTTAATGCTCTAATGTGAAATGGAAAGTTTGTCATTTTCTTTCTTTTGAATTCCACTTCTTTTACAAAAGTGCATAAGTAAAAGTTTGCTTGCATCTACAAATATATCATGCATCAATTTTGACTATAGTGGACTGGTGAACGTTTTTACCTTTAAAATTAGCTATTTTACTTTGGGTACTCCCTGCGGCTCAAACACTTTCAAACTCCGAAATTCCCGTATTATAAAACAGCTCCATAGTGGCAACACGCAGACAAAGTTGAGAGGGAGAGTGGCAGTGACCACTCACTTTGTTTTCGTTTTCCCTGACGAGGACACTGTCTCACAAAATAAGCATCCTTCAAAAAGTTTTCATTCTTCAACCATCCCTGGGATTTTGACATTGTAGAGTAGGAGTAGTGAAAGAAGTAAAGTTAATTCGTCATTCCTTTTGACATGGTGCGGTGCATGGCATCGCAGACACAAAGTCCTCATGTAATATGCATTTCTGCGAGAAGTGGTTGTCACTTCTACAAATAATAAGCAGGCGTAAGTTAGAGAATGGAGGAGTATAAAATAAAGTTGGACTAAGAATAAGATGAGAAATGCACAGAAACAAAATATGGAGCACACTTATGTAACAAAATACATAGCACTTTTGAGTCCCAAGACAAATAAAGAAAATGCGTTGAGGGAGACTGAAAGTGAGTGAAAGAAAATAACATACATACCACATCGGAAGAGTTTTATTACTGTATTATAGAAATGGAAGTATTATTTCAAGTTGTTTAATATAATGTAAAAGATATACATTCAGCTCACTCGGACTCAACTCCGCTCCACTCTACTTGAAGAGAAAGCAGGAAAAGGGTGTGCAATAGTAATGAAAATAACGAAAAGCATAACTCACTCTTTCACTTCCTTCCCTTTTTATTCTCCCTTTCTCTTCATTTCAACTGTCCATCTTTCTTTGCCAAAACCAGAACAATGCCCACATGGCTCATCTATAAAAAGGAAGCTGGCACCGGCTCTCGCTCTGCTCTCCACGAAACGAACGAAACGAGTGCATTGAGCTCTTCGTTTTACTTCTCCAATTCATTCTGCTTATCATTATACATACACTGTTTTGGTTGAGTGCTCACGAAAATACACGCACATCTTGGTCATCATCGATTTCCATCCTACAGAACATCCACCTCACATCATCATCATCATTACGCTACTCTGGTCACTTTCACTACCACTTCGAAAAGAAAGCAAGCAAGGTTTACTTTCTCTTGTTGCTCTCAGACTCTCTCCAGGAGAATGAAAATTGAAATTGAAATTTTTCTTCCTCTCCTCCTTTCACTTTCTCCTGATTCTTTTTTTTCAGGAGGATCATTCTATTTCTCTGTCTATCTTTACACTACACCAGAAAAATAAATAAATAAATATCAAACACAAAAGAGAAAGTACAAAGTGGACTTTTGGATCGTTTTCTGGAAAAAGTTGCTCTTTCCATTATATAGATCTAGACCAGCGTGAGTGGAGGCTTTAGGGCAATATAGATTGACTTGACAGGACTAGAACTCAACCCAACCCATTTCTCTGCTTGTGAAAGTAAAAAACAACAAAATCATTGGTCCGCTCACAATCCATAGTTTCTCCAGTTGGAATGAAGAAAACTCAACTCAGCTGTGCAATACAGATAAGCTTAGATAAGTGCGGGCGATAACCATATCCAAATTTATTTTTTCCATATCTTCTCATGGAGAAAGTAGGGGTTCAACAGAGAAAATTGTAAAAATATGCATAAAATGAAAACAAACAACGACAGAACAAGGCACAACTAACTGATTTGTATACTGTAGCATTTTATCTTTTGTATATTTTTACTCCGGAAAAAAATGTTGAAAATGAAAGATTTCACAATTTAAAAGTGTAAAGGAATAAAGGGAATGTTCTATGGAGCAAAAAGGGAAAAAATTGAAAAGTGTCAGCTTGCATTAGAATCGCCATTTTGTTACGAAATTGATTCCCACGTCCATACAGGAATAGTCAGAATCATAAATGGAGCAGAATCCTGCATATTTTCGATCTAATACAAAAAAGTACAAAGAAATATGTAGGCATATTCATATATAGTATTACGTAGACACCAAAGATATTATATATTATTTTTGTATTTTTTATTCTCTCTTCTCGAGTGTTTTTTGGACACATTACAAATAATGGTGTGGTTGACGGTGGTAGATTTGGAAATAAAAGGGTTCGCTTTCAGTTTGAGTTGAGCAGAATTTTTGCATTATTCTTATTTTTTGCCGTGTTGCTCCTGTTTTTGTGTTGTTCCTGTCAGATTATCGATGATGATGATGATGACAGGGCCAATAAACAGATTCCTTCTTTTTATTATGTATTCCTCCGACTTTGCTCAGTTCATTTTTCAGGGAAATACTTTTTCCGGTGCATATTTCGATTTTCTCTGGAAGTGAGATTGACGTAATAAATATTATGGGATCTGCTCTTTTACTGCCCCTCTCTGTGCATCCAAGGCAAAAAGGTTGCTCTGGTTCTGACTTGGTTCACGTTTTACTCATGTGTTGCTCATGTAAGCAGGAAAAGTTGACCAGCTCTAGGCAACTCAATAATGTGGCCAATATGAATGCACATTTTTTACCTGTCAGGCAGTCTCTAGGTGAAAGCTGGAGTTAGGCATGTGAACGTGAGCAGGAAAAGAAAAACCTAAAGTGGAATTGAACATACCTAATAACAACAAACGGTGAATTAGTTTTCCGAAAATTTTGCTTGATATTCATTGAATTTCTGGTCCATCTACCTCGCACTCATTCATTTCATTCTGCAAGGGAGAAAATCTTTCTCTTTATTTTCATTCCAAAAACAAAATTCTTTTCAATTCCACCTGCCCCTTAAATTTTCCTATTATTTTAGCTTGCCTCCTAACATTCGCCTCCTTTATTTGATTAAATTGTTTTAAAAATTCTTGCCAGAGAACATGATATATTATGTACATAATGTGATTTCTCTGCTTTCACTCCAAACAATATGCCATGGAAAGGAAACACATCAAATTATCCAGTCAAGGCTAGAAAGTTTCCTTACAAAATATCATGTAAAACAAATAACTGCAACAGATACGTTGGTCAATCTGGAGGGGGCGTCAAGACCAGAACGGAAGAGTATAAAACCGATATTGAAAAAGAGAAAGTGGAAGTGGATACCTCTGCAATAGCTCATTATTCGATCACCAAAAGCCATGAAGTTGACCTAGACCGAATTTGTACTGTGGTATGGATATCCATGATAAAACTGGTTTGTTGCTACCAATTATGAAGTCAACGTGAAATGAAATAATTAATGCGAGTTAATAAGAATTTATTTTCGTCAGAAATTGTTTTTGTTTTTTGAGAATTTTTAGTCATGAAGACCATTTCTAAGTTATAAATTAACATTAAAATCAACGTCCGTCCGTCCATTATTCAAAATGGAAAACACGATAGAAATTCATTTCAAAGAAAAAGCTTTAATTTTATTTGGTTTACATATGTAAGGCCAAAAAGAATTTCCATGAAATTTTCCAGATGGTAAGTGAGATGGCCATATTATGAGTATAGCTTGCCTCCGGTAATTGATATAGCAGTGCTTAACTATAAATTTTAGGAAAACTTCACTCATTTTTATTCACATACATAACTCAATCAAAACGCAATATTTTATTCAATTTCCAATTGACAAAGGTAAACAAGGAAAGAATTTCGCTGGAAATCCTTTGATGTGGTTGATCTGATGCCAAGGAAGGCTAATAACAATAATAATGAAACTACTACCAACCTAAGTACCACGCACTATAGTCTCAGCAAAAATTGAAATTTTTTATTGTCCAATGAAATGAAGCCATAATAAAAATTATTCTACCGCAATCCGGTTCCCACATGTCATAAATATTTTTCTCTTACTCTTCTGGCCACGGAAAGCTCAATATGTTTTTAGGTGACCTTTCACAGACTGACTGTGACTCCTGACTGCGTTGCGTCATTCATCCCTTTATATGGTCATCATAAAGTTCTGTGAACCGAAAAGCAGCGGCTTTCTCCCGTTATAAGGAACATAGTGATAAATAAGGAACGACTACTTTCTGCACTTAGTCTCATTTTTCTACCACCCTTTGCATTTTAGCTTTGGCTTGTTTAGTGTTAAAAGTATGCTCTCAGACTTACCCAGAATGTCTGATGCTAAGGTGAAAAGGAAAATATTTACTCTGTTAAGCACTATAATCAAAAATGACCATGTATGTAAATAATATCTGAAATATCTTTAGTTAGTTGTGTACTCCATATGCAGTTCGGTGCACACTTCACGTTTCATCATTTCATATTATTGCTTTGAAATGATTATTTTTGACGGAAGTAAAAAAACACCATCCTAGAGCCCTTTGAACACGACTGTGGTTACAAGGTATGAAGCAAATATTTATTCAGATAAAATTGGAAAGTGCAAGGACCTGACGGCTTTAAGGAGGTAATGTATTTTTTGAAATAAAATTCTGTCTGTACAGTCTGGTGAAAGTTTATTGTCAAGCTTTAATGGGTTTTGACTCTCTCTTGAAGTGTCGATGATGATGATGAGGATGGTCGTTGTATCTGAAATTTTTCAGTGGTACGGGCTTCTGGGCTTCATGATATTAAGGGAAAGAAAGTGACAGTAATGTGATGGGAAAATGATTTTTATGACTGGACTCTCAGAGCGCATCGGAGCACTCACTTTTTGAAAACATTGTACGTACTTACTTCACTTAGAACTTGGCTTTTTTCCCTTTTTTGATTATTAAGTCATCAAGCAGTTGAGGCACGTATAAAGGTCAACAGAAAGAGAAAAGGGGTGGTTGTGGCTACTCATTGTGGCTAAGGAGAGAGTGTGCGGAGATAAATGTGGATGCATTATGATAAGTTAAGGGAAAAGAAAAGTTTTATTTTACGTTCAGTGGACATACAAAGAAATTTTGTCTTTGTTTTCTTCAGTGGAGTGGAACAATGTAAAGTGAAAGCGATATTATATTATTATTATGATGGCTATATTCTGAAGGAAAGTTTGTGGCTTACTTTTGTGGACAATGCTTTTGCTAATAATGTAGCCTCTTGTGGCCCCACACGCGTGTCCTTCCTTGCTTGTCATATCACAAATCATGAGCGGATGAGCTGGGGGGAAACGGGAACGCTAAGATGAGATGAAATTAAACCTATAAGGATGGAGGGATACGATATGTCACGTCATAAAGAAAATGGAGGGTGACCACATTTTTGTGTATGTTGCCTGCACAGGCCAACCATTGTCTCACATATTTGCCGTTAATTCATTTTGTTGACCACAGAACAAAAAGTAATGTTAAGTTGGAAAGTTGGAAGTGGAGCGGAAATGCATGAATTGGGGAAAAGAATGCAATGGAAGAAGACGTCACAATGCATTATCAATTTTATTCCAGTCACTTGCAGATGTTTCCACGTACATTTCACATTTAATTCATTGCGCCAAGCTGGAACGCTCTAATTAGAACAGAAAGCTGAGAGAATACTCAAGTCTCCATCTGCACCCATGTTATCCACTCTGCACATTGCACAAGGGTTTGTCATCATCAACATGATCACCACCACGATGGTAATCAGAGGAATGCAGTGAGACAAGGGAAAAATTCTTGTTGTTAGGATGACGACGATGATGCACTCAACTCTCAAGTCCGTGGTTGTGGTAAATTCTGTAGCATTGGTGATGATGGCGTAACTTATAAAAATGTATCGAGTAGGGACCTTGAGACCACTTTTTCCTAGAGATCATGCAACATGAGCATAAACAAGCAGAAGCCGGGGAATCGAAATTCCATTAAGGAAATGCTTCTCATCATCATCATCGTCCATCGTCAATATCATGCACATATCAAATAAGGAATAAGGAAGTTGTGAAAGAAAGTAGAAAATAAATGCGGGAATAAAAAGGACTGGAGGGAGAAAAACCTGTACCATGATTATGGATTTTTCCTCTATACTGTACATATTTATTTATGAGAAAGTTTAGGCAACTTTGGTGAAGGTGTTAGGGAAGAGTAAATGTCGGAGGAGAAAGTCATTTTCACTCACTCAGACGTGAGTGAGTGAGTGAAAGTATTGCTCAAAGAAAAAAGTTATGAGTGATCCGTCACTGTGTGTAGACGTGAAGCATGTGTGCTAGGAGGACTACCTACAAGTATTTAACAACTTGCGATGTAACTTTCACCGCTTTCACTCCCACCTCTTTTTCTATTTATTATGATTATGATGATCTTCATGATTTTCCTTGTGGGGGGAATCTCGTTAAGGAATATTTTTTGAGGGCTGAAGTAATAATACAATAATGAATTTCTCTCTTGATAAAGATGCCAAAAGGAGTTTTGTGACAAAGGTAACTTATTACAAGTCTCCGCCTTATCCATAATAAGAACGTTCTTTTGTTATGAATAAAATTGGAATGGTGATGATAGTTTGCCAAGTGATTTTGAAGCCTAATAAACGAAGGGAATCTCATGGGATGTCACTTTACTTCTACGTAACGAAACGAAGACCACCGGAAGTCACACGTCACGTGCTTCAAGTTATTTCCCCTTCTGTGGTCCATCAGCATGAGTGATTTTCTGACACATCAAAGGCATAGATAAATAAATTGTGCACGTGCTGGCTTTCTTCCTTTGACATCTGACAATTTTTTCTTTGTTAGTAAAATCAAATTTGAGGTTGGCTGCATAAAGAAGTTGAGGCTCTGAGGTGGAATAAATGACTTAACCTAACCTCCTGTTTCTTCCGAATTCCTAGAAATAATAATCACCGCCACCAGTGATACAATAAATATGTAACTTGATTTTTAAATGAAGATCAGGTTGAAACGTTCACAAAGCGAAGTAAACGAGATTTTCTTCTCTCGCTTTCTCTTTCTTGTCGATTAGAATTTCCTGCAGATGAACACATTTCGCGGAACAATTTTGGAGACATTCTGTTCTGCGAACTTTGACTTTGATTTATTCACCGAAAGGAGTCAAATTTCAGGAGAATATTGTGGCAATATGGAAACTATCGCACGAGGAGACACTTTATGTCACAAAATACAACGGGAGATAGAACTTGCCAAAAAAAGAAACTTTTTGCTGTAGTAGAGGCCACGATCATAATCATACTGGAAAATAGCAATAATATTGTATGTATACCAATACCAACCCAGGGCATTTTGTTGGAGAAAAAAAACACGATAGAGCAAAACTTTCGACCTTTTTGCAACAGGAAAAGTCAGGAGAAAGTTACGTCAGGAAAAGGTAACTTTTGTTGATTTTGATCAAGTAGGGAAAACGGGCATTTTGAAGCAAAAGTCGATCATGCATTCCTTGTGGATTTACCGGGAAAATGTTGACATGCAGCTTTTTATGTTTTGTAACCGAAATAAAATGCATACGTAGATACATACATTACATCAACTATTTCCGATTTCCAGTCACTCAGCTTCAAAATTCCTTTTTTATTTTGTGGTTAAGAGATTCGATCGACGTGGATATGTGCTTTTGACCTTGACAAGTCTTTTTGACTTGGCTGATGGATGAAACATGAAGATTTCTTTCTAAGTAAATGGCAAAAGTTAAGAGAAAGAAACCCGTAGAGTCTGGCACTTACATTGCAAAAATAAATACAAGCAACGCGTCTTTTTAAATTGGTTGATTTTCCACGGAATTTGAAGGTTCGCAAAATATCAGCAAGGGTACGTATGCAAAAAATGTATTCATTACGGCCAGACAAGAGAACGTCTGGAATACGAAGCCTGACCTCGATTTTGGTCAAAATTAACCTGGCTCCTAGTTTAAAATAATAGACCGACTCCAGGGATGACGGTTAATGGTGTTGGAATGAGAAATGAGAAGTAGACTGGAAATAAAAGGAGAATTTGTCAAAAGTTGTGTGAACTAACAAAACTGTATGATGCGATGTGATGTGTGTCCATTTCGATCCAAATTAGCGGAATGTATTTATGTACCTATGTGTGGATTGCATTCATTCGTATTTGGCTAGTGTGTACAACATTTTTGTGGAAAATTGAAGTGCGCTCATGTAGAAAATAAGGGGAAAGAGAGAAAGTGATGTGGTGATGGTACATCAAACATTACATCACATGAGAATAAGTTTTTTCTTGAAGCCTGTCTGGACCGGAATGAAAGTGGTTCGTTCATGGAAGTGTGGCCACTGCTACTGCTGCTGCTCAAATAAAAAAAGTTCGGATGAAGTCAATTGAAAAAGTTTTTGGATGAAATTAAACTAGTGTTTTTCTCCTGTTTACTTTACCTTAGAAAGTGGAGAAAGACCCAAAGTGGGGAAAGTGCTTGTTCCCAGAAAAGAAAGAAGAGAAAAAACTTTTTACGGAGTTTCTAATAAAAAACGATATGTAATTGAATCTTCATCATCACTGTCATTCAATTCGGAGTGAGTGAGAAAAAAATGGTGAAAGTATCAAGTGGAAGAGAACATAATGTAATCTTAGGCACCTTGTTTTTCCCAGGTCTCCATTTCTTAATTTGAATCTAATGAAATGAATTTCTCTCTTTCCCAATCATGTTAACAATCCTGACGATGTAACAATCGTTGATCCGTGAAATTTGAGAATAGGTAATTTATTAATTAAACTTCGGAATTCAGTTTTAACCATATATTTTAAACGCCTGAGCTAACAAATGTGGCAACCATTTATTGGCTGATGATGTAGAAATATGCGTCATTTCTTTTTATCTTGAACACCTTGACGGTTGGCGGTGTGCATTAATTTATATACCTTTTAATTTTTCCCATCATTTTCCCCAAAACTAGTACGACACGCCTTTGATAAAGAAATGGAAAACAAAAACATGCTACCAGAAATAATTCATTACGCAAATGAATTTATGCCGTTGTACTTGACTGGGTAACATAAATAGACCGTTGTTAGTTTTTAATCATGGTTATTGTCTCGAATGGAAGACCGATGTTTTCAACGAAACGTACAGTCTCGCAACCTTGACTTCAATTGCACCGCTACATAAGCTTTGACGTAAAAAATACTTTCATGCACAATGCAATAAAATGTACCTCGCGTTTTGTTAAAATATTCGCAATTCTGCAGGACGGGAGGACACCAAAAATATTCAACGCCTGTAGTCATTAATTTTGATCGACATTGCAAATGCCAATATCCAATTATCTTGATTACGATCTCAATACACTGTCGATCACTCCAAAAAATAAAATTTCAAGGCAAAATTTGTCCGACGAATCCACCCAAAAGGGATCAGGTGGAAAGCAGTAATCATATTTTCTAACGGAATAAAAAGAATTTTTGTTGAGGTGGGTCCTGGATACTGTGTAACCTTTTACGTAATCTTGTATTGGTACAATCGAAAATTCCATGCCTTCAAAAAATCTACATGCAATGCCAAGATGTAACCCATAACCGTATAATTATCTTGAAAAATATTTTGTAGGTAAAATGAAAAGACAGAAGTCACGCAAAATATTTGTTACGCCGAATTTTACCTTGTACATGGTTTCAGCTTTTTTTATAGTATTCAGAGTATTTTACCGTTGGTCATGCAAATTAAGTTACTCGCCTTACGCGAACAGTGAAATAAAAACGTAACGAAGTTTGATTAGACTTGCCGATTTCACTCTTAACATAAATACGGACTTGATTCACGACGGTAGTAATTAATAGAAAATGAATGAGTGTCGCTTTGGGTTTGACTGATGCTGACTGACACAGCAACACTATTTGCAACGTTTAAATTAAGGGCGGTGCCAAATTCGTTGTATAATTTTTCGCATGCCATAAAACAGTCTGGCTGACTGACTGGGAAAAAATGATTTTGCAAGAAATGCGAAGTTTTCGCCCATTTGTTGTGCAACCCGACTTTCTCTTTCTTTGAAATGTATGAATTGGAAATTTACGTGACTTAATCAGGTTGAAAAAAGGTTTACATTGCATTCGCTCACTCGCCTCCTTTGTGCCATTTTATTTTCACTGTTTTCTTTTACCCGATGACCGAAACGTTCCTCGGTCCACGCTTCCCACTGTTGCCAGTTACAAAAGTTGCTGTTGCTAAACAAAACTGAAGTGTTTCCAATGGGTAATGTAATGCGATGTGATGTAAAGCGGTGATGACTATGACCTTATCAAGGAGAAGGTCTAAAAAGAAATTGAGTTCCGAATACGGGGGGTGTAATGCAATGAAAATAAGTAGCAACTTGTGAATAGACAATAGAATGATTGTGTAAGAGAAGAAAAGAAAAAAGTGCTAAATTTGAGAAGTCACCGGTGAATAAAATGATTTCGTGGTGAAAGAGGTTGTAAAAAGGTTAAATCGTGCAAAAACATTGAAAATTGCCAGATGTAACTGTACATCTTATTGCAGAAGAGCATGCACGAGAATATCCAAGGTTAAGGGGTACGAACTCTTCCACAATAAATGATCAAAAAAGTTGAGGTGTCAAAGGGCACACATTTCCGTTTGAACTAACTCTAATTCCAATATGTGAATCACTAACATAATCAAGTAAATGTGACCGCTGTGTAATTTAAGGATATTTTTGGCGTGAACGTTATCATTATGTTATGATGGTAAAAGCTATGATTAGCTTATCTATCACCAACGGCATTTTGCTATCACTGTTGCTAACACGTAATAAAATGAAACTCCATCATTACCGTTTTCACGCTCACCTTTGTTTCATTCCATTGTGCTGTTTTATTAGCAGTTAATTAGCAATTTAGGCAATAGAAGTCACTTATGTTATCTAATGTACCTATGAAGGAAAATTTATAAATGGAACTGTGCATGGCTGCTTCAGTCCAGTTTGCAATTACTTCCTTACTCAATGATTGCTTTGTTGTGCTTCCCTGCGTGCTCCGTTTCATTTCACTCTTACTTTGTTCACTGCATTCGCTCCAGGTTTATTCAACTTTTGATGAACAAAGAAACGTGCGCAGAGAAAGAGGAAGGTTTTCGCAGTAATGAAAGTGTAGTGGAGCCAGAGGAGATCAGAAATATTTAAGTAAGTAGAGCAGCAGCCCACCGTGAGATAAATGTAGGCGGATATTTGATGCCAATTTGATTCGGGAGAAGATAACTGTACTCACTTAATTTACATGTTATGATTTATCCACTTGCTCGCTCGGAGAAAGCCACTCCATAACAAGACCATAACTTTGGATAGCTTCCTGTCATTGTTCTCTCCAGAATGAGAGAAGGGAGAGAATCCGCTACCAATCATTCAGTGGAAGTGAAAGTAAAATTAAGCAAATACCGATGCAGCTATCTCGTTGTATTATGCTGTAATCAGGATATGAGAAAGGGAAAGTGTGGGAGGAAATATTCAGTGAAGAGGAAACTCAAGTCTCAAGTATGCAAATTTCTGTCCAGTTTTACTCTGATCTGATTGAAGCCATAGAGAAAATATTCGATTGATGTATTTCTAGCTAGGTTTTACTTTTCCTGGTAATATGCAATTAAATCTTAGTAATGGCAAATGTTAAAGTAAATAATCATATTTACTTCAGTTGCAGTGTTTTGGTCATGATGAACTAAAATTATTATAAACGATCTACGTCATTAAATTTAATACATCTGACAAATTTCACAATTTTTGTACTTATGTAAGACACCTGGAAAAATTCAAACGCATTTTAAAAGTAATCACGTTTTGTCTCTGCAATAATTATTCCTGCTATTATCACCAATTATTCCTGTTTATGAAAATATCAGTAAATGGAGTCATTTATTTTTGTTTTTGTTTGCCAAGCACTGTTGTTGGATTTTCCCATCTAACGGAAAAACTTAACGGTATTAAGGGTTGCTTTCATTTCATTTTCTACGCACTTTTTGAGATAAAAGAAATGAAAGAAAATCCTATCTAAATGAGAAGGAATCCTATTAAAATAAGCACACATTTATGCTTTCTGTTTGTTGTTGTGAGGTTCTGGTTCACCCTCTGCTGTAAAGACATACGCAGTATTAGGTGGGCGAGACCGTTTCATCATTTTCCGTAAGCTTAGTCAGCGGAATTGAAAAGGAAATCGGGCAAAACACTGCCAATGTTGAGTTGAAATGACACACTTAGATAATCATCATCGCAGATACAGAGACAGCAACGCCAGTTAGGTAGTTCATAACAAGAGGAATTTGCAAAATACTGAAATCATGGCCACACTTGGTGAGATGATGTGATGCATGCATCAGTGGCTTCATACTACTTGGCTGGTTCGTACCATACAAAGTGTTCCGTTCACACGCTCTTCAGCATTGAGCAATTTCTCATCAACTTTCTATTTATAAGAGCTGTGAGCAGTTTAGTAATAATAATAATCAACAAAGGCAGTGAAAGTAGAGGAGGAAAGGGGAAAGCAGGGAAGAGAGTATCAAGGGCTTTCTCCAAATTTATCTCTCTTCACATTGAGCATCTACTCTAACAATGAAGAGAACGAGGGGGGTTGTATCTGTTTAATAATAATAATAATTTGAGTATAGTGTGCATTGCATGATCATTAGAAATGAGAATTTCTACTCTACAGTCCAACAAGGTGTACATCACACCGCATGATCATGATCACGAGCACGATTACGAAACAAGGCATATTCAGACTCAGACTTTTTTTCTGAATCTGTATATGTGTCTTTCGTGACACTTTTGTGTGGATGGAAATCAGTGTATTGGTTGGTGGCATATTTTACCGTTTCCTGAAAATTCCTCTCTGCTCCCACTCCTCGATTCTCATTTTCTTTTATGCGAGACCCTATGTAAAATACAAAAATGCATTGTAGTATTATGACTTTATACAAAATCGTGCAATCTGCGAAAGAATCCACTTTCATTTAGCCTCTTCTCTGATCATGTGTCCGTGTGCATCAATGTGATGAAAAGTTT
Source organism: Cyphoderus albinus (assembly GCA_021029165.1). Lineage (NCBI taxonomy): Eukaryota > Metazoa > Arthropoda > Collembola > Entomobryomorpha > Paronellidae > Cyphoderus > Cyphoderus albinus. Next base: position 10,650 of record VYYJ01001356.1, on the reverse strand, counting down.
CCCAGAACCACTAAACCCTTCACTTTCACTCTCACTGGCGATCTATGCCTGTCACAATGAAATCAGTTGAGTTGCGCTCGAGCTGAATGAATTAAGTAGACAAGAGAGAAAAAATCAAAGCTATGAGCAGAGCAGAATGAAATAAAACTTGATTTGGAGTAAAAATAAGGGAAAGAAAAGGAAAGAGCGAAAAGGGAAAATATCAAAAGGCGTTTGCTTTTGCTTTTGCAGCAGGAGGCGCATCACTTAAACACTTTTTCTTAAAACATGACATAATATTCTATTCTAATGTAATATAATATAAAACTAAGCCGCTCGTCCTCCTTGGTGTGGTGGCGGTGTGTGCATGCAACACTTTATTTTTATGAATGGATCTCTTTGTATAACATTTCATTACATTATATTATTTTCTCCGGTTTAGTAGAAAATGGTCCGGAATTCAGTAGAATTCAGTAGAGTGATTCCAGTTCTCCACTCACTTGATTTGTTATTATATTGGGAAGAAGGAGAAAGTGCGGTTATTGTGGATTGTGTGGACCCAGAATATTATTACTATTACACACTTTCTCCTTTGGAATGAAAGTGGCACCAAAACGCAGCTGCAACATGATACGATAGATAGATATATCCACATCCACCCGCGCTGTGCGCATCTCTTCTCATCTCTCCTTTTGCTTTCTCTTTCTTTGTCTTGATTATTTGCTTTCTCCGTTCTGTTCTTTCTGGGCGCAGAGCCAGGAGAAAGGAGATTATAATGTGGATCTGGATACACTTTATATGGATGAATGCATGTGTTATTGTGTTGCAAAAGGAATGGGCCAAACATCATGGAAGAAAGTTGAATTCGAGTGAAAAAAGTATGAAGGAGTCAGTGAGCCGTGCCATTGGAGAATTGCAGAGAGTGGATGCATTCATTCCAAAGATAGAAAAAGTGTGCAGCTCAAATCCACCAGATCACATCTTTCTCTTTGGTGCTTCCTTTCGGGACTTGCAAAGATGATAATGCGACTTGAACTATTTCTCTGTGGGATTATTTAGAAAGATCTCTGCTTATGGGAGGAAGGAACGACTTTTATTTGCGAAAAGCTACTTTTTCTAGCAAATCATTAAAGTGAGCAGAAGAAAAGAAAGTGAAAAGACTTAGAGTAGACTACAAAGAAAAATATGCGAGAGCACGGAAAAATCATAAAAAACTGTAAATAGCAGGTTTTCAGCTTTGGTTTATTTTTGGCCACAAAACAAAAAAGAGAAACAATATTTTGCGCTCATGACTCGCCCAATATTTTTTATTTGTTTTTTTTATAAACCAAACCGAAATGCGACTAAAATAGCAACCAGTGTTTATTTTACTAGTTTGCATATTTTACGGGAGGGGATTTGATACTGTTAAAATAATAAACATCCAGTAATGTTATGTTAGTCTCCTCAAGGATATCTCGTTGTATAATAAAACAGGATTTTCATTATTCGGAAAATAATAGAATTAAATGAAATAGAGAATGAATAGAATTTTTTTAGAAAGGTGAAATATTTATTTTAAGGTTGGGGTTATCAGGTACAAAGTTTGTTTGAAGCTTTAATAAGTAAGTTTGAATTATAATTTTCCCTTTGCTTAAACAAGCCAGAGAACCGAAGGAAAACTAAAAATTGAGGAAGTCGGAACAAGAGACATGGGTGAGAAATGAGGAAGAACACAAAAGAGATGCCTCGAGGACAACTTCGCTTTTCACATCCACATGAAAATCTGCTTCCACTCCACTCTCATTATTTTAATTTTAGTTATTTCTTTTATTCACTGCAGCTACTAGATCATTGAGAATGGACTGGAGTGTCCACAAACCGGAACAACTCACACGGAAATGGAATGAGAGTGAATGGCAATGAGAAGAAATATCAATTTCAAATAAATGTATAGATCATTTATTTTCTCGGCGAGAGGAGTGCACCATTTATCTATTGTTTCTGACCGGAAGTTGAAATGAGACAAGCCAAATGGATGTTTGTTGTCGCGACGGATGTTATGATGTTTAGCGTGTTCGCTTGAATGAATCGTGTCTCATGACTAATTATCATTTTCCTGGACTGTCTGGCGGGAGTTGTCTGGAACATTCCGTCTGCTGATTTATTATAGTTAACGCGAAACTTCGATTACTCGCGATCATTTTTTGGTTTGGCAAGATTTTGTTTGAGTGTGTGTTTGATTGACCCAGATTGGCCAGATTCCATTTTCATGGTTATCCACAATCTCATTAATCCACGTTTTTATGTCTGGAATCGGAACCAGTAACAATAACATAACAGAAATGGATAAATGTTTGTGGCACGAGTAGGCGACATCGTGTTCCCTAAATTCCATTTTTATTGACTCATTCTCAGATCAACGATAATATTATATTGAAACGAAATGGACACAGCTAAAAATGTCTCCCCCAAAATGAAAGTTCTCTATGCTACACTAATACTATAATGGCAATAGTAATAACTCCCGTGGGAATCTAATCCCTTTTCCCACATTGTGCCATTTATACAATATCACAATCACATCATCGCCATTCACCCTCCAGCCAGCCATTTGATTTCTACTTTCACTTCGCTCTATTAGTTAATTTGATTTAAATGATAGTACTAAGTAAAATGGGCAAAGTTGAGGATGTTTTTACTCTCTGTTTATCTTGCGGAAAGAAGGTGGCCATTTCAGAGTCACTTTCACATCGATCAGCCTACATTTACTGTGACAGTGTCGATATCATAAACAGTTTAAGAAAATGGATTCTCGTCCAAACAAAAAGGTGTTTTTCTTCAATTAAACTTTCTCGTTTTAGCTGGGCACAGTTTTTGGTAAAACAATTGCCCACTTACTTTCATCCATATTTCTTCGATAATATGGCCCATTTGAGTGGTCATCAGGGTTAGTTGAATGTGGGCAAAGAATTCGACAAATTTTTGCGTAATTTTGCTAGAGCATTGTCTAGTTGCAAGCTGTTTTGGATGAAACGTTTGTATATATCTACTTACTTCTTTTACAGGATTACTTTTACGGGACATTGGACATACATTTTACACAAAGTGTATTTTCAATTTTATTAAAATTACCCTGAAGCGACTTGAGCATCCTTTTAAGCGAATTGCATTCCTCGTCTCCGAGATGTGACTCTGATGTAACTTGGAAAAGTGCACCTTGTGTCATTTACAAAATGCTTATCAAGTTAAAGGAACTGGAGCAGACTACACTCTCTATGATCCACTTTATCCACTTTTTGTGTATGTGGACACTTAAAGTAGTGAATGGATTACCATCCTAATCTTTATAATATCATCATGATCATCTGTTCAATGATATCACATAACTGGGCCGATTATTCTTTTCACAGGAAAAGTGTAAACTGAGCAATTGTAGAGAAAGTCGCAACTGATGCTGAGAACTGAGCAACTTCAAGATAATGACGATGATGACGACGACGATGAATGGAGATGAAACATTAAACGCAACAGAGCAAGCAATAAAACATTTGATTCATTTAGTAGATGGAAGACGGAAAAAGTTTGGCTGCTCTTTCTGACTTTTCCTTCAACAGAACAAATTTTATATTCATTGACTCGGCCGCTCTTCAATTTCAAGGATGTCTCTCTTTTTCACTTTGTCTTGTGACTTTCTCCCAGGCAAAATGAACTTTCGTCTCCGTTAACAGTGAGATGAGAAAAGTCATTGTCCCTTTTTCATTTCATCATCGTTTCATATCACATTATATTAAGTAGCCAAATGTAGAATGTAATGCCTTCTTTATTGACATTTCAGCTGCAAATATAAAACGAAATCTTATCAAAGATGCGCGGACCCTCTCTAAAAGTAGAAATGGAGACATATTTTTATAGCGCACCAGCCGTTCTCTATGCTCATCTGATATTTGGAGAAAGTGTAATAAAAAGAGAAAAAAGTTGAATGAATGAATGAATGAAATGATATAAAGCATCTTTTCTCTTCTCTTTCCGATAACGATAAGAAAGAGAGAAAGGAATAAGTGGACACACGCAGCATTAGACTAGATCACAAAGGGAAAAGTGTGTAAGTAACAAAGTCACTTAAGGTCAGTTGGTCATCAATTTTTACGAGGGGTCCAAATAACATTCCTTTGCTAGTGATACAGGGATAGAGCAAAAAAGATGAAATGAAGAAAGCTGAAAAAGATATATGAAAGAGACACAAACAAATGCAGTAGAGAAATTAGACAATTGGAGTAAAAATTTAGCTTTAGCTTTTACCATGAATTCGCAAAGTGAAATATTTTAATCTAAATTCTGCTCCGGTCTCCGTATGAGTGACAGCAAATAACGCTGTCAATCCTTGAAAATTTTCTGTCTCCTTCGTACTTGTCTTTTATCTTTATTCAGTTGAGCAATTTCTACACACATTTTCATGAATCACTTTGCTTTACCACAGCACAGGGTTAAATACGTTTGGAGAAAATACGAGTGGTGCGTTATGCGACGCAACATATGGTACATGACACACTCTCCCGTCTTCACTTAATAATCCAATAAAATATCAAAAAGCGAGCAAGTCCGTTGGCTGGGCTGATGTGGCATAAGCATTGGAATAGTACCGGTTATAAATATTATAGATATTTGCAGAAAGTCATTTTTGCCCCTTGACTTTTTCCTTTTAGTGTCGCATCGCAATAATAAAATAAAACGGAGCAAAGCTTGACCGAGTGGAAACTTGAGCGAAAAAAAAGTTTATTTTGTGAATGTGACTGTGTTAAGCGATGATCAACTGATTCGGCACCACTTTACTCGAAGACTGTTGCGGTGGGTCACATATACTGCCCAAGCTGAAAACTTAAGTTACTGCTTGGCTGCTGTTCCAAGGAAATGAAGATATGAATTTTTCGGGATGATGAAGCTGGTGAAAGCAAACATAATTCTGGTGAAAGCTCTAGCATTGCCATTGTCTCTTTCTCTTCCAAAGTTGTGGCGTTCTGCTCTCTTCTGTTCAGAGAAAGATTGAATGGTGATATCTTTGGTGCAGTGCAGTAGTCACAAAGACAGAGTTATTAGAGTAACTGTTTCACACTTGAGGCTTTTATCACATTGTGCAAACGTACGAAGAGTACGTAACGTTGGACCAAAAAGAAAATTTGTTCCACTTGGATATTTTCTTGTGGCGTCCTTGGAGTAATCAGGAGGAAGACGAAGACTAAGCATGAAAGTGAGAGATTGACTTTTTGGCTGGGATTCAGGTCAAGTAAAGTAAAGAGCTCTTTGAAGACTAACAAACCAAAAAAGAAAATGTGTTCAGCACTTTCCTGTTGCGTTCTTCATTCCCTTATAAATGTTATCTTGAACGTCTTTACATCCACACTGATGAAATTAATAAAGAAAAGAAAAACTTTTTCTTTTAGACATGCTTTGATTCTTCTTGAGCGACCGTTTGATCTTCTCTCCTTGAAACAGCATGAATGTAACGGAAAAAGTTGGGAACGTTGCGCTACCAATATTTCGTGAGGACAGGCAGGGGAATCTTTAAAAACTTCTATTCAATTTTTCCTACGGTAAATACAACAAAGAGCGGGCAAAGTACAAATCTTTTCCTTCACTCTCATTTCAAAATTTTCATTCCGAAAGAGAGCCGAGTGATTGTTTTGTGTCCATGTATTTATAGATTCTCCCGAAACCTTATTTTAAGTTTATCCACACAAAAAAAGTTTTATTTTATTTTCTGCTGCACATTATGGATTTTACTCCTGCATCAGTCACCTTCGTCATGTAAGTAACAAATGGTGCTGGCAATGAAATTTTACATTTTTTTAGTTAGCCCAGTAAATTTCCAACAATATGAAATAATCCGACAAGCATTTTGATTGACTTGATGTAGACAGCGAAGCTGCGCAGGTGTTTTTGACAGTTGGATAGAATTTGCAAAAAAAAAGTTATTTACGTACATAGTTACTTTACTTTACTATTAAATTACACTCGACAGTTATTTTTTGTCCCTGGGTTTTATACCCTGTCGGAGGTAGTGCATAAAAATATATTTTATGTTATGTACTTGAGCGAAATTTGTTCGGAATGTTATCGTTGCGGATTTTCATTCCGCAAATGTCATTTCCGCTTGTTTAGCAAAAAAGAAAGCGAAGGAATTTTCCAGTGATGGTGAAAACTGAAACTGAAGTGAACGTGGACAGATTGTCTTGCTCTTTCTGTTCGTGGAAACGAAGCAAGGTCACGTCATTCTCACTATCTTGATGCAAAGCGACAAGTTGTGCACGACGACGAAGACGACCATTTTATATAAATTAGATACCTTTCCATTTTATATCTTCGAAGAAAGACAAAATGGGCCAAAGTAGGAAAAGAATGGACAAAACTGGGTCAAACTTTTCTTCCACTACGTCTTATTATTATTTTAATATTTGGTCAACTTCGTTTTATTCCGTTCTGCTGCTCCTGACACTTTTCCCTTTTCTTTCCACCTATTTTGTAATTGCTCTGTTTATCTGAGCAGAGCTATCCCAGATAATGTTACATTATATTATGATACGATAGGTCCAACCTTTTTTCTGCACTTTCTCCCATTACCGTGTGTCATTTTGCAAAATGTCAATCGCATAGTTTTTGCGACTAGTACTAGAAACTTGTCTTTTCCAAAAGTGGGTCTCTCTCAGTTTTAGCTTAGTTGAATTGAGAGGGGAGATCTTAAAATATAAAGGGGATACCGTAAATGCAGTTCCCTACTTTGCTGCTCTCTATCCCTGCTGCAATGTCTCCATTTCTTGTCTCGGGAGATTTCCTTCTGATGGATGGGAGGTGTTTCGGAGTCAGTCACTATGCTGGCGGTCAAATGCGACTTTGCTCATCAATCAACCCTAGTACCAACCTCCTACGCAGTACACACCTATCACTCTTTATTAGGAGCTTTGTCATTTTCTAGGCTTAACTAAGGTTATCTCTCGTACCGTACCCTTTTCATATCAAGCAAACTTTGTTTTTCCCAAAGGTCGCTCTTTTCAAGGTCTCATTAAAATCTACTTACCTACTTTACTTGCTCTATGCCAGAAAGCCAGAAATATTATGCGGTGAGCACAAAATTAAAATGAAACTGTTTTGTTCAAAATTACTCCTTCTGCTTCGTGACGATAAAGTAAAATAAAATTGTAAAGTATGTTCACTTGAGATACAGTATAGAGATAGGGGACAAAACAAACAGGGTCGGTGGTTTGATGCCGCTCTAGGTACAATATGTATATATTGCACTATACATAAAAAGCACATTTCGAAACCACCAGTAAGCAAATAAAAACATTAACCACATGAGTACCGTGTGTAATGTTTAGCATTGCATTCCCCACATTACGTTATCTTATTTATTTTATTACAACCTTTCCTAGTGTCGTTTCAGTCTGGAGAGAATTTATAAAATGAAACCAAGGTCGTAAAGGGACGTCCTGAATAAACATTGCTGCTGCCGCTGCCGAGTGTAGCCATCCGATACGGATGCACTTGTCTTTCACTACACCTAAATTTTTCATTCATAAACAACAAAAAGAAAAACAACATGAAATAAAAACCATTTGCTGAAAGAGCGACCTTGATTAAAGTCTGACCAAAGCTTCCGTTTCCTTTCTCTGCCTTTTCGCTTTTCTGCTTTCTCCACTTTCAATAACGAACGATCGGATTTGTATTTCCGTTCACCCTTGCAACTTTCTAATGCTATTTAAGGCCACGTTTTTTAAAAACTCAGTTAGACTGAGACTGGCATTTCAGAAGGTGACATGACCATGACTGACTATGACGTCATTGAATTTGGGTGGTCTATTAAATTATCCAGACAGAGACAAGGCAGACTTGTTTTCACATCGGTACCAATAATAATGCTCCGCCATAAGAAACATTTCTTTTTTTTTGGAAAAAGTGAACCAGGATCACAGCCTTTTTTCACGTACTCTTAAACTAAACTCGAAAAGTACATGTAAAGCTTGCAACATCCGAGTTTTTACGTGTTTCACACAAACATTTCCCCTACTTTCATTTTGATGCCATTTTATTTCTTGGCTTGGCAAACACTCACGGTGAGCGGTGTGTATGTGGATGTGAGGATGGAGATGTGTTTTAGAAGAGGTAACCTCATTATTTGTCAGTTCACTTGTTCGCTAGAAAGTTCAAGAAAAGTAAGTAAGTTGGTAAGTAAGCGGTAGTGAGTGAGTGAGTGAGAAAGTGAGCACGCTCACTGAATCCAAATTGGAGGCTGCTGCAAACGAGCATTCATATTATTCTCAGTAGTGGATGGAGAAAGCGGGAAAGAATGGAGAAAGTCACCTTAATCCGCAAGCAAGGATTTTTCCTTTTGAATCCTTTTTTTCTTCTTATGTTAGGTATGTAGGTATTACCGAGTTTGATCGGGTCGCTTTCTTTCTCTCTAAAAAAAGTTTTTTTCTTGAATCCAAGAGGAATTCACATTCACGTTTGTTCATTTCATTCATTCATGTTGTCGTTTTTTTCTCACATGGATTCTTCTCCGAGAGCTTTACGATTACGATTGCATGTCGGTTTGTAGACAAGTCCTGTGTCTGCAATCTATAACAAGACACTTTCTCTAATAATAATGCTCTTCCATACAAAAAGACAACTTTTTTGAGATGGCTAAACAGGGGAAAGGTACATAGGTAAATACAATATGTAGGTAATGGTAATTGCGCACGAATGGATTGTTGTCGTGTGTGAGTGAATGAGTGGACAGAGAAAGTTTGAACTGGCTGCCCTGAATATATACACATTAGTAACACATTTTGTTGGGAAATGTGTCCTGGTTTCACTTTCCTTTCGTTCATTTCAAGTTGCATTTTAATCTCTTTGTCCGGGTCTTTGTAAAAGATTAATTCGGTGAAAAAGGATTTCACCCCGAAAACCGGTGACAAGGACAAATAGGGAAATGTTTTCCGTTTTTTGCAAGCTGGCAAAAGCAAATCAAAGAGCTATTTATAGCGAGACACAGATACAGCGGAGTCAATGAAGTGATGCTGTGGCATGAAAGCATGACTTGAAAATGCTTTTTACAAATACAAAATCCTAACATTCAGGAAAGGGGAAGTAGTAAAGCGCCTATTTAAATTTTCGGAGAGATTTTGTAGCTCGGTTATCAGCTCAATTGTCAGGTAAGTTTAGCTTAGATTAGAGGTTAGAGCTGGAGGATTTCCCTATCATGTGACTTTTTCAGAGTGAAACGAGATTTGCTCCGGATTATTGAAACGGATTTTGTTCCCGTTTTAAACTGTTGCGAGTTTCGACGAAAATTAACTGTTGTAATAAAATACTTATCCAAGCTCTAAACCATCTGAGGAGTGGCCTTGACTTGAAAGTGGAAAACGCTATTGCATTGTTTAAAATTAATTTTTGTAGACAGAATTCGGCGTACTTCGCTTTCGCTGCTCTCTCCACTCATTACGGTTTTTTACAACCTTGACTCTTCTCGCTGATGAAGATCTGGTTTCATTTTCATATTTTCTAGAAATCTCTGCAAAGAAACGGGATACATACCGAAACACATTTCAATCTGAAAATTCCCAAAAACGTGGAAGGTTTCACCTCTTCATAACGAACACGTGACGCCGATAAAACAAAGTAAAAGTAAAGTAGTAAAGTGAAACATGAGAGTTAGTAAAAGTAAAAGGAGCGGCATAAAAGAGTAACAATCATTTTGATGTCGGAGAGCCCCATTAATTCCACTGTAATGAATTTTTAATTGAGACCTTAACTTTTGAAAGAGCAAGTTTACAATGTACAGTGGAGCATTCCGTAGGTGGTGTGCGTTTTATACCATGGTGAGGTCGTTTTTGTCGCTCGCTGTTTTCTTTGTTCTTCAGAGTTGAGTTGGGCGCTGTCGCCGTGTGTGGGGTGAAAGAAAATAAGCGAACGAGAAAGTGGAAAAGTTTTTGTGTCATAATAAAAGAGAGATATTATTGGTGTATAATTGTAATGTGACATATTGGAGGGAGCACAGCGCAGAATATGGCATGTTTGCATTTAAAGCGCAGTCAGCAGAGGAATTGTGGAGATGGCGATAAAGTTTGGTTGACATTCCTCCAAGAATTTTATATTTTTGATGGGGGTTTCAAACTTCTGTTGTATATAAGTATATAGATATTCACTCAGTTACTAAGCTTCAAATTCTACTTACTAGTACTGGCTGAATGTGAAAGCACGATATTTGTCTTTTTTGGTGCTGAGGGAGATCACTTTTAAAAGAGTGCTGTACAAGTTTCAAAGAGCAGTAAAAGGAAAAGTAAAAATTGAAAACAAAGTAAAAGTTGAAGTTAAGCATTGTAAGTGGACAATTTCAGTCGACTTTAATTACACTGCTGCTCTGCTTGTAAAAAAGGCAAACAAGAACAAAAAAACTTTTTTTGACTTCCATTATTGAAATGAAATGGTTCCATAAAACATTCATATTGTTTACTTTCACCAAAAAAGCAAACAAGAAATAATGTCAATCTAATACAAGTTGCAAAAATGATGGTTTCCAAATGTTAAATATGCACAGGGTGGCATTTATCCAATGGTAATTGAGGTTTTGCCATTTTTACATGGATAATGTAAAAACATGATGGCAAAACCCTGTGGAATGGCAAAACCATATGGTCCATTTAAATAACACAG
>VYYJ01001355.1:0-32084 GCA_021029165.1 Cyphoderus albinus | reverse complement strand
ATTTTTTCACCGTTTGTTTTATAATCTGTAGGTCATTCCACTAATTCAGACATTCGGTCATCTTGAATTCCTTCTCAAGTTGGAGGAATTCAGCAAGTTGAGGGAAGTACCAAAATATCCTCAAGTAATATGCCCGACAAATAACCAGACGCTTGAGTTGATTAATGAAATGGTGGACCAGGTTATGGCGCTTCATCCAGAGACGCAATACCTGCACATTGGATCAGATGAAGTCTACTACATAGGAATGTGCCCACTTTGCCAGGAGCGCATGAACAGATTCAGAATTGAAGTTCCTGATCTATTTTTGCATCATGTGAAACAAGTCGCTACATACGTCAAAGATAAGCACGGTGTCAAGCCTATGATGTGGGACGATGAGTTCCGAAATTTGGACGAGAAAGTTATTCTGCAGTACGAAATTGGAGATCTGCTGGAAATTGTTGTGTGGAACTATAGTCCAGGTAAGTATGTTTCCATCATATCAGGAAATCAGTTTATTTCGTGTGAAATACCGGAATAACGAAATGAATAATTGAATCAAAACTCTAGATGTGCCCAACGACCTCCGTCCACAAGTATGGCTAAAATATGCCAAAGTTTTTAAGTCGGTGTGGATAGGAAGTGCATTTAAAGGAGCCAACAAGCCGAATTCATTGTCAGTGAATGAGACATTGTATTTGACGAATCACTACTCGTGGATGGATGTGATAGCGGAATACAAGGATAGAATAGAATTTAAGGGAATATTTATCACGGGTTGGCAACGCTATGATCATTTTTCGGTGCTCTGCGAGCTTTTCCCTGCCGCGATTCCATCTCTCGTGTCTTGCATGTTCTACTTAAATTCCAATGGGCGACCAAGAATGGAAAAAATCTTTTCAATGGCTTCCATATATCTAGACTGTGGATCAGACATGCTATTCTGCCAATTTCCAGGATCTCAAATTTACAGTGAGGTTAACGCATTAGCAACACTTCAGGTAAAACTAAATTCCACTTGCATAATTAATCTGTCATGCATTGCCTAATTGCCAGTTGCCGAATATGCAAAATACCAAATTACTTTAATCTCTGACTTGTTAATGAAACAAATCATTGTTTATTTCACAATAGATCAGCTTGAAGAGAGTTAAAGAGCAAAACCTATTTCTCGGGTGGACACAATCCATTCAATTAAAGCGTCAGTTTTCCAGCCCATCTCACGTGGAAACCATTCTGGCGGAGATCACCAAACTAAAAGTAGAATTACAAAGACTGCATTCCAGCCTCGCCACTACTCTGCGAACAATGTTCCCCGAATGGAGTGTTCAAGAGTGGATGGAAACGAATTACGATCCGATTGCTAACGAGGTTGATATTCTATATGAAAGCTTGGAGAATCTTTCGAAAATCAAAACATTCCCTGTTCGACCACTCGGCTACACTTCCACACCGGAGTCCTCTAATTCCTGAAGCCGAAAGTCATATATTGACTAATAATGACATTAAATGCGAAATGCGTTCCTGCCAACGCTTAGAGGACCCTTGACATTTTTTAAATGGAAAGCTCAAAGATCATTGCAATTGCAGCAGAACTGTAATGCCAGCTTTACCAAATCTTTTGTTACTTTTCTGTTCCCAGTAACTAACTAGGATTCGGAATTTGAACTGGTAACAGTAACAATAATAAAACTAGAAGAGTCTGATGGTAATTCAATTTAAATGCACGTTATTTATTTATGATAGACGATAGACTAAAGTTTCAAGACTAGTCAATAGTCACAGAAGACGGAAGGTATAATATAGCTGGATTGCAATATAAACTACCATTGATTTCTATAATGAAGTACTACATAGTGCAACTAACCACAACTCCACAAACGGTACCTTTAAAATGTACATTTTTGTTCTTGCCACTTTTTATGTTAATAAATGTAATAGACTGATTACTAGCATCAATCAAGAAATCCAATAATGCTCTAGTTCTTTTGAAATATCCATAAACCTACCTAACTTACTTTAGATTAATGACTTTAACATGATATGGATATGCATTAATCTATTACTAGCATCAATCAAGAAATCCAATAATGCTCTAGTTCTTTTGAAATATCCATAAACCTACCTAACTTACTTTAGATTAATGACTTTAACATGATATGGATAATGGATATGCATTAATCAATGAAGTTAAACTACACTACACTGATATAATATTCCAAAAAAGTCAAATCTGGAGATCTTGCTTTACCTTTTCTACGGTTTCGATAATCAGGGACTAGGTTTACTCTTCTTATCCAAGATATCCTCAACATCATCATACATCCATTCTGTCTCTGGGATGTATTCTCTGGACACATTTCTCAAATACGACATACGATTTTCATGAGCTTCTTCCTCAGTTAGTTGTGGCGTTTCGACATTACCCTGACCCTGGCGCTGGCCCTCGTCAGCCACAGCCGGGTTATTAAGACTACATTCAGGTTCAGGATTAATATTAATGTCAGGTTCAGGATTAATATTCATGTCAGGTTCAGGATTAATATTAATCTCAGGTTCAGGATTAATATTCATGTCAGGTTCAGGATTAATATTAATGTCAGATCCAGATTCTTCATCCGTGTCGTCGAAATCCAAATGATGTATGGTTAACCGCTGAAAATCTGATTCTGATTCTGGGCTTGACTCTTCGTCTTCGTCGAGTTCCGGTCGTCTAAGAGCTAATGGAGGCATACGAGCTTCCTCAACTACGGCACTGTCTCTTCGCAGCAATTCCCTTATTCCAGCAAGACGGGTGGAGATTGTCGGTTGTGAAATCCGACGATTCGGACGTCGGGGTGGTCTTGGGGGTAAGCCTAAAATTAGGGACGGTGGTGGGGATAGTGGTACAAACCCCATCAATTCAGACTCAGGCTGTTGTTGAATGGCTCCGGAAGGGCCGGGCTGGGGCTCAGCTGGAACATTCTGCGATGATTCTCTGTCGTGGAGCCAATATGAAGCACTGCTTAGAGGATTGGACGCAGACGCGGTTGTTGTGGTAGGTCCACTAATTGGCGGATAAGTATTTACTGGAGACGTATTGACGGTTGGAGTAAATTGAACATAATTATCAAATAATGTGAAGAGCTGAAAATCTTCCAGACTAATTTCGTAATGTTCTGTCAACGGCGGCGGCGGTGGCAACGGAATGGCTCTAGTCGGTGGCGGCGGTAGAGGAATTGCCGTAGAGGTATTTACAGTCGTTTCCTGCTCCTCGGTGTCACTGTTAACAGTTGGATGGTCGTTTGGTATTATTGCGACTTCAAGCAGATTAAGGTCCAGGTCGTCTCTTTCATTATTGTTTTGTTCGGGGCCTTCCACCGTAGCCCGGTTAGGATCCATTGTTTTCTTAACCCACTATGATTTAAAATACCACCAACCACTGCTCTGGTAAATAAAATTTAAAACCAGGAAATGAAAAACCTTTTATCATCACAATGACAGACGACCATGCGAGGAATAATGAGATTTCGAGAGAGAATTCATGTAGATTCACCTATCACTTACACCACAAACTCACAAGAATGAAAATCTTCGTTACAACATCACAGATGATTTCAGAGATGGCGAAAAAGGCCTCAAACTTTTTCACCGCAGCTCCTGCCAAGCAGTCTCTGAGAGACGCTCTCATTATTCTCCTTTTCTACATTTCTACTCGCCTCGGTGCGGTGAGGCTTTGTCTCATTTCATTGCTGTGCTGTGCAGGTAAATCGAATTGTACAATTTGTAGCCTAGTACAATCCTAGCATTGAAAAAGTACAAAACTCTATTGCAATTTGCAAATGCAAGCTACTCGCTTTTAAATCACTTTCACTTCAATAGTTATTATGAAGTAAAATGTCAATGATGTTCAAATGAAAATAGCTAATTGTTAAAATTATAATGGGCCATTTAGCTTAAAGAGCCAATTGCAATGCTGCCCCAAAAAAATTGTGATTCTTGAATGAATTGGTTTCTAGGTTAGATTATCAGTCACATAATTGTTATTGCTTGCCAGTAGCACGCACACGCACGTTCTAAAAAATTGGGAGCTATATTTTAAGACGCTCTTCTAAATAAATGTTACTGGCAAACAAAACCCACACACAGAGTGAATGAAAACTATTTTTGGGTTTGAAAATTATAATGGCAATAAGATACTTTTGAAACTAACTACTGTAGCACTGTTTGACCGTTTCAAATTCAGTTGCAACTTACAAGGTCACAAGAAATATTGCGTGATCTGAACTTGAATTTAAATGGTAAAATCACAAATGAATTCAGTTGAGATGATTACTTGATTAGGCTTTTTTTAAATTTCCTAATTCTGTGCTGTTTGTTATTGTATGATACTTTGATATTGATACAATGGAAATTTAATCAGATGCATGGAAAACCCACTCAAGTGTAGTGAGGTGAATTAAACGGAACGAAATTGATTCTTCGTGGAAGAGGGAGAAGTCCGCTCGTGCTCTGACTCTGGGTCTAGACTCTGACATCTGATCAGATGCATTCGGTCTGGTTTCTGGTGGGACTTTTTTGACCCTTTCTTTTCACCAGAGACGAACAAAGATTTGCACAATTGACTGTTAAAATAGAAATGATGCCGAAATGATTATGATGATGTGTCTCAGTTTCATGCTCCCTTGCTTGCTTTTGCTAACTCCTCCGATTCTGGCCGACAATGGAAATACATTTATTTTATGAATACATAAAAATATTTATGGCCGGGCGACCAATAAACAGAGCATTATATTATTATGCTATCAAGTGTTTAAAAATTAGAGTCACATATGGACAACGAACTACTGAATAATGGCTCGCATTGAACGAATAACCTGACAAAAGCCGAATCGGTGTCTGTCTGAGTCGAGTCTGAGCAGAGCACAGAAAAAATAATGAGATTCATTATCCTCTTCCCTTTTTTGCACTCTAAATCTCTTGGTGACAATATATCATGATCAGTGAATTCACCCCGAAACTAATGAAGGCTAACTGACCAATTTATTCGGAAAGTGACTTGGAAATCGGCCTTGCCATAACATGCATGTTTAAAGACCGTAATAATAGCAAAATGCTCCCCTCTTTTAACATTTTTGTTACGCAAGGGTTGCTCATTTGATTCTAATTTAAAACCAAAAGTTACAACATATGATAATTATTAAAGTACTAACCTGATCGACCTCAAATCATTAAAATATCCCTTCGACTTGAAACTACCCCTTTTCACTTCCAGTAATCAAATAATTACCGATTTAGTATAATAACTGCTTTTTCATCACTTTGTAATTAATAGCAAATTAACTTTTCCCACTTACAAGACAGGATGAAAATGCAATGTTTACAAAATTGCAGTGCAGCAATAGCAACTCACTCTCAGTGACGTGACGAGTCAACGAGTAGAGTGAAATACAATTTTTGGTAGTAGGTAGTAAAAAATGACATCTAACGATCAATCTCGTTTTCGCCTCGCCTGCCCTTCTCTTTGACGCTCTCTTTTTTGAAGATGAAGGTGAGAAGGTGAAGGTAACGGCCAATGATAGCCCAGAACCCCAGCCTATAGGCTATAGCAGCGTGCTCTGTGAATGCTGCACAGCAGCGGGACTTTGACTTTTCGAACACTGTTCGAAAACCATATTTTTTTTCGAAAAGGGGCAGTTTGTGGGATTTTTTTTCGAGCAGTGTTCGAAAATCCAAATGCATTGTCAATGAGTTTTTTCGAAAAAATCAGCATTTCTTAATTGTTGAATCTATTTTNTTGTGGGATTTTTTTTCGAGCAGTGTTCGAAAATCCAAATGCATTGTCAATGAGTTTTTTCGAAAAAATCAGCATTTCTTAATTGTTGAATCTATTTTCGAACAGTGGGGATTTTTTGCCAAAAAATAAGGGTTCTAAAAACTTTTTCAAGATGATTCTAAGAGTACAGCCAGAGCCAATAGTTTTATGAAAGTCAAACTCATTTCTTGAGGCAAATAATAAAAGTCAGTAAAAGTAAAAGAAAAAGGATGAGCGAGAAGGTCCTGAAAATCAGGAAGCAGCGTTTGTGTTATTAAAGGTCTACGGCTTACCACACCAAAGCAGGAGGGAAAAGGCTGACGCTTGCAATAATGATGTAGGCGAGACTTAACTCCTTCTTTAAGTTACTTATTTCCGAGTCATTTTACTTCCTCCACGGTGGTTCACGACGGGCGGGCTGGTAATAACGTTTAAATTAAACTGATATCTAGGAAAAAAGCAACGAAAACTTTTGAAATATCAAACTACCTCAAATATTATAAACTCACACAAGAAAAAGGAAGTAAATAATGTGCTACAATCTACAATTTTTGACATCATTGTCATGCCGTAGTAGTGGCAAAGTATATTAATTATACATACTACCGTAACTGACAACTTTTTACTGGTCTGGGTTCATCTTCCAACATTCTCCCATCCCGGCTCACTTTTCTTTTGTGATTCTTCTATTTTTTACGAAAAGAAAAGTTCGACTTTGCTCTCGGTTCAAAAAACTGAAACGGCAAACGCAACGGCAATAAAGTACTGCATTAATATAAGAGCCAGCAACTCGTTCCCTCCATTCCCTACTAAAAATAATAATCTTCCGTATCAAAAAAATGGCAATAGCGGCAAGAATGGTTAAAGTAATAATAATATGTGCAAGTACTGGCGTGGCGTGGCGGTTGCAGTTCAGTAATCTAAATGTAACTTACTAGATCAAACAGAGACTGTATTAGTAGCTCAGAGACATAAATAAGTTTAAACAAATTTAACTCTCACTCAGTGTTTTCGTAATTCGTACCGCGGTTCGTGTTCGTAGCAGCAGCAGCGTGGTGAATTTTGCAAAAGATTGAGGAGGGAAAAAGCACGAGAGAAAAAATGTGAGGATGATGACGAGCCTATTATGTGGCATTGTGGCATAAAAAAGCAAACAACGGTCGGAGTCGACTTCAACATTCAACGCAACGGCGGTGACTTGGCGGGCATGCTACTACAAGTTGTAGTAGTCTACGAATGTGCTGGAATGGTGGAATGTGTAATAGTAGGAGGTAGGTAGGTAGTGTGGTCTGGCCGTATATTATCCAGAAAGAGGAAGAAAAATGAATGGAACGGATGGACATGGTGGAAGTGGAAGAAAAAGAATAGGAAGGAGAAAAAGAGTACAGACACGGAGTAGTAGCAAGAAGAAGTGAGTTCATAATCTTTTACATATTCAAGGAAAGGGAGGGAAGAGAACTTTTTTTTATTACGTTGCTATTTTTCACTTTATGAGCGTAAGATGTTGTTGGCCGAGTGGTGTACGACACAAATTTCCAGTATAGGCCGTTTCAGTGGCACAGGTTCGATTCCTACAGAATGCAATTTTTTTTGTCTCAATTTTTCGCATGCCTAAAGGTAATCAAGTACTCCTCATTCGAAAAACAGGTTCATTGGTACACTTTGCGTCACGTTTTGTCCCCGACCCCCGCTTCAAGACATGGACGTCGACATTTTCCATTTAACGTTGAATTTTGAAGCGGGGGTTTTAGTGAAGTGTAATCAATAAGTTTTGAAGTGGGATTTTCAGTCAACTGTGATTGATCTCGAAAACTGAACTTATTGATGCACTTATTGGCTTCAAAATTAATCCCCTTGGCACTGACTCCCGCTTCAAGACATAATACGTGAATTTTATTGATTACGAGATATTAGATTAATTATCTTCTCTCTCTATCTTTATATTCTATAGTTTCAAAGATTCGCCACAAGTCACTTTTTCTAATAATGTTGAATTTTATTGACTGAGATATCAATTAATTAATTTTATGTCTTATATTTAATAGTCATTTTCTTTAAAGACAAGGAGTTTATCTGTTATGACCACGCTTCAGCGTGGTGGCCCTGTCTTGTATAAAAGTAAGTGAGTCGAGCCTTTTTTTAAGTGAGAGAAGCAAGGCATAAAAATGGTCGACTGTAGTCAGAGAGTACAACGATCATGCAATAAAGATGGTGTTCCCTTTCCCCACAGTCATTAGATTTTCTCCCACAATTTATTTAAAATTCCATCCAGACTATGAAAAACTTAGCAGTTGCCCATATCTTACTGATGAATATTAGATGAAAAGAAAAGCCGAGATGTGCATCTCTTTGGTAGTAGTAGCAAAGTAGCGCGACTTTAGTAGTAGCGGCCTCACTTCACTATTCACTAGTACCTCCTCTACAACAGCCACATCATCGTCGTCATCTCTATAACCTCACATAACGTAAGTAACTCCCAAGTGATCACGTAGAGAAAATTTAGTCAAACTATCAGATAGAAAGCTTATATTAACTAAACTACATACATACATTTCCACATTCATATAGATTATCCACGATACATTACGTACTTTTATATTATCATGATAGTGTATTTCCCAGGCACAAAAAAATCTTCAAGTACAATACTGGGAAAATGAAACTCATGAAAGTTTGGGCCGCATGGAAAGAAAACGGAGCACTTTCCATTTCCTTTGAACTCACTGAATGCTTTCCTTTTATATTAAAATGGGCAGAAAGCAATATTTACATTAGACATACCTAAACTCTTATCATTGCGATTTTCTAGAGCAAAAATGTTCCTCACTTTCCCAAATTGATGCCCTTCCACTTTCATTGAAAAAATCATTACGTGATGCATACAGACATTTCATAGTAGATGAGAAAGTAATGAAATGACTTGGGTCACCTTCTACGCCTCACATCACGTGCACCTCATTGAGGCAACGAAACTGAAGAGTTTCGTTATAAAATGCGCAAGGATTCCTTTTAAAACGGTAATTGCAAAAACAAAACAGCAACATTCTGGTATGCGAACCCAGTAAAGGCACATGATTTTCTTTTCATGCTAAACCAATCCCTTGTGTCCTACCTCGATCATCATATCGTAATAAAATCCCAATCACCAGCAATAAAATATTTTAGATCTTTGGAATTTTATAGTCGAAAACATGAAGACAAAATGATGAAAAGGATGTGAGAAAAAAAGAGCCGGAGCAGTGAAAGTGTATGAAAAAGATATGGAAAAGGTGGAGGAAGAAGCAAAATATGACAAGATACATATCATGAACCGATACTTATTTATGATAAGAATGACGATGATTGCATCATTTTGTATCCAATTCGTTTTCCAACCCTCAGTTATTACGAGCGTTGAGGGATCACTGAGTGCACTTGTCTTCTTCTACACGCACCATGTAAAACTGTGAATTCCGAACAACTTTGTTTCTCCTACTTACCCTTTCTCATATCATGACTTTTCGTGGCGGCCAGAGTGGTGATGCTGTCGTTACAAAGACTCGACCTCACGATATGATATAAGAGTTGAAAATTATGCTGGAAGGTTCAACTTTATATAATATGTAATACCTACGATGGAACTGCTACTCCTGCTACTCACAGACTCTTCAATGAGGGATCAATATAATATATGTATATATAATTTGACCTCATGAATTCATTGGTGACCACAGATTTTCCAAATGATGGCCGGTACTTGCTACTTGCTTGCAATGTTTTAACTACTTTTATTGGATTTGCTTAAATTTTTTTACTAAAGATGTAATAAAGAATAATGCAACGTTATGGACTAATATCTGGTTTATGAATATCAAAATTTAACCTTATTGCTTGTCAGTCACGCATGTAATGCATTGCATTGCATACTGTTAACCATTTGAGAAATCTGAGATCGTCACTCAAACTACATATAAATATGTTGACCAACTCATTGACAAATCTGTGAGTAGCATGGGTAGAATTTCCATCGTCAGTATAATAAGCTGGTGTCGGCTTCGACTTTAACAAAGCACCGTGCTCCACTCCAGTGCTGCTTGGTGTGATGGTGATAATAAATGTAGGTGGGTATGGTTTTGATACGATGATGATAATATCTTTCCACATGGATGAAGAAATCATAATATGAAATTACCTGCCAACATCTACCCATCAGCCAATGGAAACCACAGGATGTCAAAATTCTTTCATGAACTTGCCTATCCAAAAGTAGTTCCTCCTTCTTCCTTTCACCATTACCATCATCTCCCTGTTCACCCTCCTAATCATTCTCGTAAAACGGAAATGGGAGCAGCACTTCACTGAGAAACCCTCACACCAATGAAATTAAGGACAAAATGTGACAAAGCGCCATTCTTTTCAACCGTGGGTAGATTAATGACGAAAGTTTGTCAGGTGCGAATTTACCATGTATACTGATTATTCAATCTCCAACCGCGTTCGTGCGTATTATATGCGGCTAAATTGTCAAGTACTTAATTGTATTTCTCCGACAGCGGATAAAGTTTGTAAAATTCGACATATAATATTCTCATATGCGGAAACTTCGACGACTAGCTAAGTTACAATTCAGAACCGAGTTTGATAATCTCTGCAGATCGGCTTTCCTAGATTGCAAGAAAATATAAAGGACAATTTACGATGCTAGACACTTTCTTTAATTAGAAAGCTGGCTCTCTAAATCCACCACTTGCAAGAATAAACC
Organism: Cyphoderus albinus; assembly: GCA_021029165.1. Classification (NCBI taxonomy): domain Eukaryota; kingdom Metazoa; phylum Arthropoda; class Collembola; order Entomobryomorpha; family Paronellidae; genus Cyphoderus; species Cyphoderus albinus. The sequence continues at coordinate 21,567 of VYYJ01001355.1, read as the reverse complement.
TAACCTATGACTAAACACTCAACTGCAACGAAAAATTTGCAGACTCAGATGAGTGGAACTGGATGACAGAGATAGAAAAGTCAGATACTTTCATTCCATTGCACAGTACAAGTTTATACATTATAATTTGGCATAACCTTAAGGATTTTGCTGAGGATTTCCCCATATTTTCTATTTTATCAGAATCAAAAGACATGGGCTATTACTATATTGCATTAACTTTATCGCTCTCGCTCGATGCTCCTGAGATAGCAGGAGAATATTATCCGTCGAAGAAACAGAGTCAACCGATCACGTTCAATTTCTGTTTCCGTTCATCATGCGGATTAGCAAGGATTTCTCCTAAGAACCTCAAGTAGTATAGGCAGACAATCATCCATTAAGCACGCCAAAGAACACAACCTCCCATTATTCCTTCTCTTTCCGACATCCAAGTCACATGTAATGTAGCACTTCGCCCCAGAGTCACGACCACACTCTCCGTGTAATTGTCATTCTACGTTTCCTTGTCTTTCTGTAAATGGGCAACGCGTAGCAACCTCCTCCAACCACCACATCGATGCTGTTTTATTCAAGCCTGAAAGAAAGAACTGTCAGACAAGGAGGCAAGTTTAAGTATGCTCGCTCATGCTCGAATGAGGTATCCACTGATACATTTTGATTTTAGATGTTAAACTCTTGTTGAATTCATTAGTAGCATTCTATTAACTGTAGCAGTTTTACTATACCATTTTAGATTTTCCTTCCAAATAGGTGAGAAACTAATTAGCAGAGCAGATTTTTAAAGTAAGAAACAAAAACAATCCAAGAGTGTGAGACAAAACGATCAAACCTAAAACTATCTACGTATACCTATATTATATAGGCTATATAAATACTAATTAGTTTAAAAGCCGAATTTTAGGGTCAGTGTTAGAGTATCGGTGGTCAAAAAATACAAAGAGGGGGGTCTTGTGTTTTGACCACCAATACTCTATGCTGACTACTGATTAGTCAGGTTAGAGTATCGGTGGTCAAAGTAACCCAACCTAACCTATTAAAAATAACCAAAATTCAAACTTCTAACCCAAACCAACCTATCAAAAATGACCAAAATTATAACTTCTAACCCAACCCAACCTATCAAAAATCAAGAAAATTCAAAGTTATAACCCAACCCAACCGGTCAAAATATACAAAGAGGGGGGTCTTGTGTTTTGACCACCGATACCCGAAGTCCACCGAATTTTAGTTTATTTAATTAATAGGTCAATAAGTAGTTTGTTAATTGTGTAGAGATTCTAACAGATCGAGAAAATGTTTCCCTCACCCGCGGAAATGGCCGGCCTAGCCCCCGTTGTGGCGAGGCACTACAACGAAATCGAGGAACGCGGACTGGAAGCTCGGGAAGAATCGCAGATTGTGACCCTGAGAAAATACAATAACTGGGCGAAGAGCATGAATTTTAGTGAGTTGAATTAAATTAAATGTTTTGGTTAATGTGAATGATTTTTTTAAGTGTGTGATTGTTTCTAGATGACGCAATGGAAGAATTAAAAAAGGCCGGGAAGAGACACAACGAGCTGTACGGGCTGGACCTGTGCTGTGGGAAGGGTGGCGACCTGAGGAAATGGGAGAAATCGCGAATGATGAAACACGTCGTTTTCGTGGATATCGCACAGGTGTCACTTACAAACTGTAAGGAGCGTTATGATGACATGAGGAGAAGACACGACGAAGCACGTGAGAGACGTGGAGGACGAGGTCCGCCTTTGTTCACTGCAGAATTTTTTGTTGCTGACTGTACAAGGGTGAGTTGACTTGACCTGTGTGACTTTCTTGTTTTTTAAACGAAAAACGACCTCAGTATTCAGGTGAAGTTAAAGTCGACTTAACCTCTTTGTATTTTTCTAATTTCAGGATTCCATTCGAACCAAAATGAGTAATCCAGATATTCAGTTCGATTTAGTTAGTTGTCAGTTCTCGTTCCATTATTGCTTCGAGTCTTACGGTCAAGCAAAGCAAATGTTAGCAAATGCAGTGGAAAATCTGGTGTCGGGCGGATATTTTATTGGAACGTTACCAAACGCCGATAGAATAGTGTAAGATATCTTTTCGAATTTAGTTGATGGTTTTAATTAAGCATTTTAATTAAGTGTCTGAAAACTTGTGAATGACTACACAGAAAACGGAGAAAACAATGTGGCCAAGCAGAATTTGGGAATGAAGTGTACACGATAAAAGTCGAGTGCAATGAGCCGTATCCAACGTACGGAGCACGCTACTTTTTCCAGTTGGTGGATGCTGTCTCGTGTCCGGAATTCTTGGTTCATTTTCCCACTTTTCAGAAGTAATATTTAAATATTATTTAAGCTATTTATTCGGAAGGTTGTTTGTCAGAGCAATTACAACAGTGACTTTATTTTTATCCATATTTGTAGACTTGCATCTTCGTTTCAACTAGAGCTGATTTATCGTCATTCTCTTGACGAATTTCACAAACTTCATGCAAGCAGGCAGGATGCGAAGCAGTTACTGAATCGAATGGGCGCAATGGAATCGTTTCCCCCATTGGCCGGAGGTAATCTGCACTTTGATGAACAAAACTACGATCATGCGAATAATTTTATTCAAGATTTACAGAGTTAATCATCCCGAATGTGGAGAAGTTCGTGTGGGTACCATCTCAAAGGTGGAGTGGGAGGCGATTAGATTGTATATCGCATTTTGCTTTAGGAAAGTTTGATTATGAAGCTAGTTTAGGCTTTTAAAAATGTCCGAGAGTAAATTCCAATAAGTTTATCGTGAATCTATTGCAAATTGAAAATTACCTTTTAAATTTAGATATTTATTATGAATTACTTTGTGTAAATGAATGCATTAATGCATAGGTTTTTTAGATTTGATTTAAATTAATAATTATAGTTTGTTTAGTTTTATTGCATAAATTACACGGGTAATTTGTAGATGTAAATAACAATGTTTGGTTTGTATTTTTACAATACGCTAAATTACTTTTGTGTTTGAATAGTTTTATAGCACAGTTACACAGACTTTGTTTCCTGACATGCACACCATTGGCCGATGGCTTACAGTTTTGTTTGTTCATATTTGTGTACTTAATATACATTATGTAGGTAGTTTTTAACTTACTCAGTATTTATTATCATCATTATATCATATTTATATAATAATTTGTATATAGCAGAATAAAGCACTGCAGCTGTGTATCCACAGGTTTACAGACGCATTAGAATTTTGGGAACTAGGATGTGTTACAATAATGATTATGATATGGTTAAACACTACAAAGGAACGCACAAAGGAGAATGCCGTGTGCTATGTTTATACTAAAGTCAAACTTTATAAGTGTCTAAAACTTGAAAATTACATTATTATGACTGCCTCTATCATATAAAGTTCTGCTTGTATCTTCCTACACACAATAATGTCTTGACATCCCCAAAGGCACTTCTTTAGCTGAAAATCATTTACAGAATTACTAATTAGCTCTGAACCTCGTCAAATTCCCATCTTAATTGTCTCTTAATTAGCTTAAATCTCGGAAAGATAAATTGACACAAAGGATATTTGTCTCCTTTCACTGGAGCCAACTCTACGAGAGGTTGGAGTTGAAACTGCTTTTCCCGTCTCCATACATTCCTTCCCTACTCCCTATCACTTCTCTCTCTCTTCTCTTTTCCAACTTTCCAAGGCTGATGAAGTAAATGAAGAAGAATAGTGATACCCTCCACACCATGCACGTATTATAAATTCCTCGTCTCCTTTCACACAAGTTCCGCCGAACCCTTTCCTTTTCCCTTCATTTTCTCTCTTGCCTACTTAATTCACAACTTTTCTCCTTCTCTCCTTTTAACTGCGGAGCATAGCTTAAAACAACGAGCCAGTTCTATCATCTTTTTACTCGAGCTCCTCAACAATAAACTTTTCTTCCATGCATATTTCATGGAAGGAAAGAGTGGAAAAGCGTAAAGACTTCTAAAGTACCACAGCTCACTCACCTACCATTTACTCGCATCTCCGTCTTCCTCCTAACTATTTGTCGGCTCTTGTCTGCCTTTGTGTGTACGCGTTCGAGAGATGATTTTCCTTTCCTCCCTTTTCTATAATACAACAGGAATATATCAACGGTGCCATAATAATAATTCAAATATCGTGTTCCTTCCCATCCATCTGTATCATGCTGCTTTAAGCGGTGAAATTCACACACTCTGCCACACTAGTAGTCACCATCATTATCAACATCACAAATATCGTCGCAATATCACCATCGTTCTCATCATCTCAATGTCGTCATCATAATATTATTCACGAAGATTTGCCCCGGCATAGCAACGCAGATAAGACTGCGACTTAAATTACTTTCCCCTTTTAATAAGACCAAAAACTCTTTCTCGTCGCCTTTCTTCTATTATGTTGCACATCACAGCTAAAGACTAGACAAACTCATTCCGTGTGTTTAGGGAAACCACTTTTCATTTCACACACAAAACAGCTAAAAACAACAAACCGACTGTCTAGACTTAGACCTCTGAAATAATGTTAATGTTTATCATGATAATGATACACGCACCACGTCTTTATAAATATGCAGAACGGAATGCTATACCACTGAACTGCAGTCAAGTTGTTTACACATGAAATCTAAAATTTATTTGTATCATATGATTTTCTATTCTCTTTCCTTGAATTGGAATGTTTAGCAAAACAACTTTAAACGAAAGCATAACTGAAAGGGTTAAACAGTCATTCATTGTAGTCATTAAAAGTGTGAAAAATTAGCAAATTACTTGTTCCTTTATTTATGATATTTAGCAAAGAAAGCGTAGTCCACTTAAACATTAATGGTTTTTAATTGTAATTCATTTCATGAACAATATTCACATTGATATGGTTTTATGGCTTCTTGCGCATTAGGTAATTTTCTGTAGAGATTTTATTGAAAATTTGGTATAAATGTATAAATTGTATTCATGCGTTTCACTTTTTATGGCAAATGATATTGATATGATACAAAAACGACAGCCTTTTGAAAATATGTAAATGCGTACTTCTCTATACCTGAACGTATTTCATCCATTTTAATCTAAAGATCCGCTGAACTAGTCGAGTGTTCGAGTAAAGCGATCTTATGACGAAAATTGATAAAATAAAGCAAATCCTCATACTGAATTTGCTTCTGGCGGTATATCCATGAGAAAATTTTTAGAACCTTCTAAGCATTTTAACATAGCACCAAGCCATTTCTTTCTGTGTTGGTTCTTGCCGTCTGCAAGTGCTTCAAGATGAATGAATTAGCGTTTTTACCGAAAATAAAATAAAATGTACCTAATGCGTTGTCTGGTACGTATTCAAAGATATTTTTGTTGGTTTGCTGGTTTATGATGTGAAGTGAGCAATTCAACATCTAATGTGTTTCTCCCTCTTAGAATTTTTAGGCAAAGAAGATTTTTATTTGAAAAGGCGAGACATTCACTTTCATAAATGGAGGATGCAATGACGTGGTAGTTACTTTTACCTAGCTACTTAAGTAAGTTGCTTTTACCGGAGCACACCGGCACAGTCCTTTTTTCGGCGTTTGTCTCTTTTGCTCACATTTTTATTAACTTTTATTGCGTATTATCTACTTAAAGTTGCCCTTTTTATATAGATTTCACGAGCTCCTTCCGTCATCCATTATTTCGTCGCTTAAACTCACACAACGTGCATTACAAATTTCCGTTGGACACAAAGAAAGCCTTTAAAAATTGACAAAAGGGAGCGAGGAAGAAAGAGCGAGAGCTTTCGCACCCCTTTTCCCCTTTTCATACGTCTGTTTCCTTTCCCATGAAGATTTACCCTTTTTTGCATAATCGGGAAAAGTCTATCTCTCTTTTGACAACGATGAAGACGCTAAAGGTTGTTTGTCATCCAGTAATGTTCGCTGCTATGAGCAGTACCACAGAGAAAAATAGTGGATGGTTGGAAAACACTGCACTGATTTTTCTCTTTATCGTCTTTGTACAACATTGTATCAACAAAGCTTACTTTCTAACGAATACAAAATTCATTTTTCATAGCGGTTTAAACCTCTACATACATTTAACTGACAAATCCGAAAGCAGTCGGATATTCCGAAAGCAATTCATCCTTGTGATTCATTCGTCAATTGTATGTGCCTGTTTGTGTAAACAGACAACAATAAAAGTAAGCTTACCATCACCAAAATAAAGACTACTCTGATTCATTTTTACGTTCAATGCTCTTAGGAAAGAAGTCGCCAAAATTATTAGTTTTACGTTACTTTCATGCGCTGAAACAAAATGGAAGATATTTTTGGTTGCTCGTCTCTAATTAATAAAATTCATAAGTACACACCCTTCTAGATTGAAACGAATGGAGTCAACTTTTTGTTAAAAATCATATTGGAAGATACTTTGCGAGTGGATTTAAAAGATAAATCATTTTTCTATGGGAACGTGTGACCAAGTGAATGTGGACAGTCCTAAGTGCATCCTTTGATTCCAGTTGCTTTTAATTCCGTATTAAAGGATTACCACTTAATGAGAAGTAGGAGCAATTTATTTACTTTTTGAAAAGAAAGGGAGAAGGCAAACAAAAATTTTGTTTTGGCAGATCTAGAGATTACATTGAGTAGACAATGAATTTAAGTGTATCATTGGAAGCCACACATGATGCAGGGAAGTAGATAAGAGTTAGGAGAAGCAGAGCTTTCTGTCCTGCCGATTGTCGATACTTTCCTCGATACTTGTCCCTTTTTCCTCTGTATGGTACTATTTCAGTGGAAAAGTCGTCAGCGATAAATTACATTGATGGATGCAAGTGGAGAGGGTAAGGAAGGGCTGTCACAAAAAATATGAAATAACTTGGAGTGATGAGAAGGCAAACATATTAAATCTCCTTGAAAATCAAAATCATATTAACTATGTAGACACGCTCCACATAAAAGGATTTGAGTGGCAAAGAGGAACAACAACGAATTGGAGTGAATGAGTGGATATTGTTGGCTGGGGATAAGTAGGTTTGTTTTCGTATTATCACTACACACACGGAGTAATCTAATAATTAAGTGACTCCTGAATCACAATCAGATTGGTGAGTAAAAAGATGACGAATGAGACAAATGAATAATGGTGAGATCCATTTTATTAGAAGCGCTTTCTGGAAAATTATGTAAATCATTTCAGAGTAGTTGACGTAAGAAGAATGAGCACTTGAATATTCTAATTTCATCTGCAAATACAAGTCTTTCCTTGTTTTCCTGTAGTGCATTCAAAAGTATAACTTGAAAACGTTTTTGCGTCATAGTTTGCATTTAAATAGATACATACTACACACTACATACCTAATACTGCTTGATGTTTACTCCATGAATGATGAGCTCTACCATTGGACAAAATTTAGGTTTATCGTTGAAGTTTAATGAAGGAATTAATAGGAGAGAAGATAAATACAAATGCATTTTATAGCGGCATTTACGCAAGGGCATTCACATGTCATGTATAATAGATAATGGAACGGAGACAATCCTGGCTCCGCACAAACTCGTCGTAAGTGCACAGAGTACCACGAAAGCAGTGATTTTGTGAGTGTGCAATTCCTGCAATGGATGAGTCTTACTAAAACATTAGATGGGTTACTCGTAGGATTCAGTGCATCCTTCTTTGTGCATCTCCGTTCAATGTACAAGAATTTTTCCCTCGGCTTTGCAGTGAAATGACTAGTGAAAGAGGAAAAGAGAGTGTTTTCGTCTTCCTCTTAAATCTATGTAAGTAGCGGCCTGGGCCTGTGTTTACAAGGACAATTAAACTTTGATTGCTCCACTAATTTGAGTCAGAGCCAAACTCTTTATCTTCACCGGATGGAAACGCATTCTCTCACATAGCCTTTCTCTAAATACGCTATCTTTCTTTTTCATTCCACCACCGTAGATACCGTTCACTACTAGCAACTATTTCCTTCCATTTACAACGGCACACTTAAGACATCCCTAATAGTGCTTTCTGGCTTTCCGTATAAAACCAGTCCGTAGATTTTTTCTCCGTCGCAGAGAAAATGCTTGCCTTCGTTTCTCTTTCCCTTTTAGCTCGGGCTCGGTAGTCGGTTACCGTTGCTTCTTCTCTTCATGAAAAAGGTAGTTTTTTCTCCACCTCTTAACTACCGCTGCTGGTTGTTCAAACTTAAGCAAGTGGTAATGCACATGAGCTTAGAGATTGCTTTCCGTCCTTCTCTCGTATAGTGTAAAAAGAGAAAATGGACTGAAGTGGTGCTGCTGGCACAAAACATCCGCACAATTTGTTCGGGATGCTATAGGAATAGTGTATAACATGTCCAGTTGGAAAATAACAAAACGGCTTGTTTCGCATACACATCTGTTTTTGTTTCCTTTCTCTTTACTTTACCTTTTAAAGGCAAAGGCACTTTGTGACTTTGTTCACAAATGACTGCTGTCTTTGTCACGCGGAACGGCTACAACAAGTGTAGGCCCATCACGGTGAAAACGCACGTACTTTTACTCGACGTACTATGTATATAAATTGTGAGTCTCTTCTTGGAAGTAGTTTTCTCCAGGAAAACGAATGTGTGGCTAACGAGTTTTATAATTCTTCCTTGCTCCTGCAAGAAGGAATCCTTTTGTAATCGAAATCAGTTTACACAGAGAATAGGAATTGGGCAGGAGACACAGTGGTATTTTTTGCCTGCTTTTATCTTTCTCAACATCTACGCCTTTGCCAGACTGCCAGATTTTATCTTTTAAAAACAAAGCTTATTTGTCCAGTGATGCTAGCAAAAATTCAGTGTGAGTATTAAAGCACGTGGACTCATCTCTTTGTGGCCGCATGAAATGAATGAACTACTTAATAATAAGTGTTAAGATCAGCAGCTTAAATGCCATCCAGAGGACAGAGAAAAGTCGGCAATAAAGCTATGCTTGGTACGCAGTAAAGATTTCCTTGCTATAGAGGACGGATGTTTGCAGGAGCAATAAAAGAAACTACTACGTAAAACGTTGCTTCCTTCCGTTCTCTTAATTTCTTCCTGGTTTGCCTGCCACGTTTAATTTTAGCTGGTCGCTTTGTTCTTCTCTGCAAAGCTCTAACGGGTTTCACAAGAATTAGCAATAGTGTTTCTGAAAACCGCTTCATTACATGTCATAGAAGAACGAACCACCAACGCACAAAAGAAATTTCCGGTCTTTCTTCCTTAAGTCTTAACTATCATTTCCGCCTTCATTTGTAAACGCTGTGGAGTAATAGAGGCTAACACGAAAATAATACTGACGTTGAGATGCTCTAATATCACTCTGCTTTCTAATATTTACCAGTAATGTAGGCATTAGAGAGAATTAGAAAGAGAGCGCGTCAGCATCAAACATGTGATTGTCAACGTGTGTCTGACAGGTGACCAATTTATCTGTTTGGAAAGGCAGTAATTTCCGCGATGTAATAATTTGCCACACCACAGATTGCATAATTGAAAGGAAATTGGTTAATAAATGAAAAACGAGAATCGGATTTCTTGCTATCTTTGTTTACCAGAATGAAACGAAGCAGAATCTATTCTTGAGTCAAATCACGTCGCTGTGTAATGCATACATAATGCGTTCGCGTTCCGTCCAAAACGGGACAACAAAGGACGAGAATGCACACACATGTAAGTAATGAGTTGGGTTGTTCTTTGGTGTTACATAAGGTACATGAGCTAAATCGGATGCACCGCAGAAAAACTACATGCGTGCAATGGTTGCACGAGCATACAACGACGACGACGACGTTCCATTCAAGCTACTTACCTCTCTCTCTCTCTCTCTTGCTCCTGCTGCGACACAAACACAACCATCCATGAGGACCAGCTTCTATTTTCCGGTTGAGCGATTTCACAGAACTTTATCTCGACATGTGGGGACCGACAACCGAAAAAAATACCCGTCACGATATATATTCTCTCATTTAATTCGAATGAACCTAATGGGCCAAATAATTAGTCTTCGCTATATACATATAGAGCCAGCACATTTCTATTTTAAATTGCCATTATATTATATTACTATATCACATGAGCTCACTCAGATGGAGAAAAAATCCGACTTTTTTACTTCGTTTTCTTGTGTCAATTATCTGCGTCATTTTGGATTCCATTATTTTTAAGGAGAAAAGGATTATTCGGAATAGAATTATTTTAACTGGGATACTTTCCACTTTCCTTCCAGGCTCTCACTTCATTACGAAGAATACGCGTTATACTCATCCGTCATCTGTCAATGCAAAGCGGCAATAAAATGTCGTAAGCAGAATAATAATTTTGCTGAGAAATGAAAGAAAACATGTAAAGTTGCACAATGCCCCAACTTTGATTTTCTAAGAAAAACAAGGCTCGTGGAAAACAGCTTTACATATACACATTCTCTAGCAGATGTAATTTTCATCGAAAAATATCATAAACGAAACATTTGACAGTTTGACGGTTTTCGAGAAGTATATAAAATAACTCATAAATGTTAGCTGTAATGTTGAGAAAGGGGATCGTAAACTAAACAAAATATTTTCAAGTTCCACATTTATATTTTTTGGCAATTTACAGGATGGCGGAATGACGACCTCCCGCAAGCAAAAATCTTTGTTGTTACTTTTTTATTCATTTCATTTGTTTACTTACTCTACCCACTTTATTTCTTTCTCCGTCTAAGTGCATATAATATGTATAAGCTTGATGTTTATATGTAGATAGGATGTTGTGCAGTTATGGTATGCTCGAGTTTGACTGTATACAAGTTCCATATCTTCTGAACACCGCGCTCTGTAAATGGATGTCTGGAAAAAGCCAGAGAAAAAGAAAATTGCTTCACTTGGATAAATAGTTTAATTTAGCGTCGTGTCCCAAGGCAATCCAGAAGAAGTAGCTGTAGTAATAAAGTAAAAGAGCAGAAAAATTTTAGAAGGTAAGGCGTAAATTGATCCTACACATTAGATCTTAACTTCGGAAAAGGCCAAGAAAAATAAACTCTCCACTCATTCCTTCTTAGCAACTCGAAAATAGAATTGCTCTAGTCTCTCTCAATCCATAGAAAAACCTTAGCACTTCCAAATGTGCATCTCTACAAAAATGTTTCATTCTTTCTACCATTTTTTCTCTTTTCATTTCTTGTCTTATTTACCATTGCTACCCTTCTTTCATGCTTTTCTCTGATTCTTTACTTTTCAGAAAAAGAAGAAGAAAACGTAATCATCCAAGCCGTTTCACTTCTCCAGATAACTGTAACAGTGAATACGGATGGATGTAGGGGATAAAGAAGAAACTTTTTCTTAAGTGCACGCCATTAAGACAGCTCCCTTTCCCTCTGCTTTCTCTTAAAAAACAACGGCATCTAGACGAAACACGCTCGATACAGATATAGTTGTCAGAACGAGAGAGTGCAACCGTTTTTCCTAGTTCTGCTACTTTCTCTTTTCAATATATTCGACGGTGATCAGCACTTTTAAATAGAGAAAAAAAGGATTTTGTGATTAAAAGAAAATGTCTTACCGTACTGAACTGTACACACAAATTAAATTATGTCGTAACTGTTGGAATCTCTTTCTTTGACAGATAAAGCAGCAAATGAAAGCATTGAGGGCTCCCTTTCTAGCTCAACGAGCTTATCATCATCATCCGATTTTCTAAATGTTATATGGATATTAGAGCTCTGCACCGCATGAAGAGAACTGCGTAGCCTGCCATCTTTTTTCACTTGTTTTTATTCTTTAGCTGGAACGCAGAGAGCATTTACGAAACAGATTGACAGACGAGTATGTACATATCCCTAATTCCATGAAAACAACAGAAATACCATCCAAGTTTTATAGGGAATAAAAAAGTGTTCGAATCAATGCCACTTCTTTTCGACTCAATCAAACTCTATCTGTTTTCCCAAGCTTTCCGTTCTATTTTTCCTCTCTTAATCTAATCTGCTCTTTCCCAAAACTCCATTTCCCCAATTATTTCTGTCTGGGAAAACCATTAAATCCGATCCACACTTATTTAATTGAGGCGGCATCACACTCTTTCCCATTCGATTAACTCTCACGATCCTCTTCCCATTGTACTCGACGACTTTTTTAATCGGAAACGTGTTAAAAATTTACTCTTTGAGTGATACATTGTTTTATTACGCTCAATACATTTACAGTGTTGCTTTAATCAATTGTTTGTTTCTCTGATGGTGAGGTCTGAACCTCTTCATTTCATTGCTTTCAGGCCCTACAAATCAGGTTGAGTAAGTGCACCATCTCCAATGAATCATTTCTGAGCACTGTAGTTTTTTGGCTTCACATTAAAACAAAGTCACAGTAAAGTGTTTTAAAGGTTTTTAATATTTACTCATTTTGAGAAGGTATTTATATGAGTATAATGGAGGGGATGCAACTTATATGAAACTAATCAAGTATTCAAGTTTATGTGATTCTACCTAATGTAAAATGCGACTGCAACAATTTTCGTGATTTAATGGGAGCAGTTGCAGAGAGAAGCAAAAACCCTAAACCAGGAAAAATACTTTTGTCCATTTTACCAAGACGTTCGCCGATGGACAGGCGATTTTGGGAACATGTAACATCGAGAATGGAAAAAGTAACCCCAAAGATAAACCTCTGCCCAATCTGTAGATTTTACTTTCATCTGAAAGTGGGAGCGGAATGAAAACATGGTATTCCGGACATGATTTCACTAAATATTTATACATATTTAAACACATATCAGACTAACTGGGCACGAGTTTTTTCGTGGTGGAATGGTGTGTGCGGTGCGGTGGGAGATAGTGAGATTGAGAGTGATGAGTGAATGAAAGGCAAGTGAGAAAAGGAAACGTAAAAGATTTGGCTCGGTATTGGATCGAAATTATTTATCGCCCAATGTATGTGTTCATAATCTCTAGAGGGTTAAGACTGATCACTGTGTACAACAGTGGCCGTTCGTCCGTCCATCCAAAAGCCCTGTCAGCAGTGTGTAGTCTCATACACGACTCGCTGTCCCTCTTCTCTTTCTTTCACTCCATTCACCACCCAACAATGGACAAGCTCGTTTTCTCCCTCTCCACCTGCAACATGAGAACGAGAGGTCTCGCATTATAATTTTCTGCCGTCTTTCTCATTCTCGTTTCTACACGATGCGCTCTCCTAACTTGAGTGCAATGCATGTGTAAATAAAGCACAAGGGTCGGCCGTGAAATTTCTAGCTGTTCCTTTCAGTACGATTCGAGAATGACTCTGTTATACTTTGAAATGAAAATAACTAAAGGATGATTGACACATAGGTGTTCCCAGAGAATAGCCAAAGAGGGTGAAAAAATCAGTTGTCGACAAACAAATACGCTCATGTTTGTTAACACTGACATTCATCCATCTATTTCATTATAGCTCTACCCCAATCTCATTCCCTTTTATTTTGTGGCGACTCTAGGGTACAGAGCGCAACTGATTCTTCTCGTCATAAGTACACCATTATTATCAACGATACCTTTGTGTTTGGAACATTAGTAACACATGTCCAACCGAAAGTGGACATCTTGTAGCACAACTTTGATATTATTACGTATTAACATGTCACACTTCTGAACAAGAAATGTGTACACTGGGGCACCTTAAGTCTCTTGAACAATGCATCACAATTCATCAACTTGTTTTTCTTTTGTCACTCATTATTTATACAAACTGTGTCATTTGTTTATATTGTAGTCACTTGTTATTTATTATAGAATTGGCCCGAGGTCATTTATAAATATATTTTATGTAATATGAAATATGTGATTTTATAGGTATAAGGAGGAAATCAAATCATTAAATTTTCTGCATGACTGCTCACTGCTCTTGTATGTTTAGTTTGACATTTAGTCATAATAAATTGATGATACAATGTGAATACATAATCGCCATTGTAGTGCAATAGTTTTATTTTTTGACTGTCGAGACCTTTCAGGAAGCAACGAATATGCAACGAAAAGTTGCGCTTGGTCAAGTAGAAGAAATAAATAATCAAAATTCGGACTCGAATCCAGTTTCCAGTCAGTTTGAACAGATTTGGTGCGCCTGGTGAAGTAGTATTTAATATTCCTTAATGGTGTTTAAAGAAGATGGTATTCAGACTGCGTGCAATTCGGGAGCATTCCATCTGCAAAATCTTTTTTAAAACACTGAGCGCGTCCAGCTCTCCATCTCCACTTGTGCAAAATGATGCAATGTCTAAAACCTACATTTTACTTTCGTGCGTTACTCGTGTACACCCATTAGAACATGCCTCAAAGGACACCGCTTAAAATGCAATGCTAGATTAGGTTTTATTTTCACAGAATTGTTGAGTGGAATGAATGGATGGTCATATTGCAAAATGTTTAAACAAAAAAGTTCATTCTCTCTGAGGCAGTCAACAAAAGCATACTTTGTAAAATTGAACGTTTATAAAGCACTTGAGTCAGTGTGGGTAATAGGGAAGAAGGGCATAATAAAGTACCACGCTGTCATTACATCGAGGCACAGTGTGCCGCTTACGTAAACACAAGGATCGACTACATCTCCCATGAAACCGGGGAAAGGAAACACGACGACTCGCCAACAACTACGTTGTTGTTCCTCCCGTTGTTGATGACGACGAGGAACGCTTAAAAAGAATTCCTTGGAGATTGAACTCCGCTCTGCACCAAACACACAGAGACGCACGACAAAACCGGAGAATGAATGTATAGCCCATTTGTCCATGTTTAACTAATTGTTAAAGTCATTACTAATTTCCATCAAAAGTTGAAAAGCGTAATTTCAACACAAGCGAAAAGAAGAGCTTCAAAGTAATAAGTGAAACATGTTTGCACATATATGGCTGAGACATACATGCACGTAATTTATAGCAGGACTGCACACCCAATGATGATAACTTGATGACGATGGCTTTACTCTTCTCTTCTATCATCATCATGTTCCCATTATATGGCTAAAATTCCCAGTAGCATTTCATCAACTACATCCCTGATGCTTCCAGTCACAAGGAAAGCATTTTCCACTTCACATTGTAATGCATAAATGTTCCAATGTAATGTAGCTCGAAAGGTAGGCTCAAATAGAAAGTTGCTCTCAATCTTTTAGGTGGAACACACCGTGAGGACTTGTGCTCGCAACTTTCTGTCTAGTGACTTTTCCTGTCATCATCGTATCATCATTTTGCCTCCTTCTCGATTCCTCATGTTTGTGTGCTTTGCTCTCATCATCATTTTCGTCTCCTTTCCTACTCATCATAAGTACACAGAAGGACACATGAACGGATCGAACTTTTTATATAGATTGTATATAGTGAAAACAATTTTTCACTGGTAGAAGATACACCAGATAGAAACAGAGATGATAAGATGAATACTTAACGTCGTTATTTTACGATATGTTCGAATGCTGAAGATAAATACACCATTTAAGTAATGGCATGGTATCATCGAAATGTCGAGCCATGTTGCGCCTGGAGAAAGAATTACAAGGTAATGCGAACATCGCTCTAATGCAATTACAGAATAATGATTGAAGGGATCGCGATGTTAAACGATTTTATGAGCACTGCAAAGGAAAAGAGGAAAAAAGTCGAAAACAAGAGCGAGTGAGTTGTGTGTGTGCAATATTTTCGGAGTGAAAAACTATGTAGTAAAAACGAAGCAATGGGAGAAGAGATCGACGACTTCAATTCAGTTTAGTCTTAATTTTCTGGCGAACTGAGCGTTTACAAATATTTACCTTCCAATCCCACATACGCCTTTTTTCCTCTCCTAGTGCAAATATAACCTTTTAATTTAAAAGCTCCGGTGATATAATATGTATGTATGTATAAATCCATTATAAAATGGGATCTCAACTCATCTCAACAACACAACTAGCGAGACGACGACTCATCGACAAGATCGAGTTCGAGTATATTACCTAGGCACACACATCACCATTATTCCACTTTCGCAATGAAATAAGTCAAAACAGTCAGTTAAGGGAAAGGGGCAGCAAGTCGTGCACGTTAAATAAAATGGAGACGCGGACAAAAATGATGTGTTTACCCGAAAACAACATTAGATTGAAAGCCGGCACCAGGCTCCACATACAATAGAAATCTTACCATCGACCTCACAATCATATTAATATTTAACATAGTTATAATTTTTATTTCGTAATATGACTTCTTATTCAGTTGATAAACTTTATAGCCATTACTTCACAGTTAACCCTTTTCCACTACAGCCGTGTATTGCTCCAGTGCCAACTTATTTAGGCTGCAGAACGATAACTCGTTCCAGCTCAGCTATACTTATGATGTGATGTGAGCGCGTAAAAAGCTTTTTCCCAACTCCCAGTAGATTCAAAGATCGTTCGGAGAGAGAAAGGAGAGAGAGAGGAGAGATTCTATAGGGATCTTTTCAAGAATGAGCATTGAATCAAACAAACGAGGAGAAAAAGAATGCATTTTTGCTTAAAGGAGCAGTGAAAACCTCGCTCGGTCTGCATGACCTGTTGTCTGACTGGAATGATTTCAGAGAAGCACGCAACTATTTCTTTATTCCAGCAATTTACTAAGTTAGGAGCAAATGGGAACAGTTAAATTGTGCTCGTTTGTAAAGTAATGAGATACCGCGTTCCCTTTAATTATGTACATTTTTACCTCGGAAAGTTTATGAAATCAACCACATTAACCCTGAGATATATGATATGAGCAAGGTTTGCATATTAAGGGAATGAAAAGGATGGTAATGAGATGGGAGTGAAAGCCGATGGAATGGAAGTGATAAAAAATGCGCCCGGGTTATTCAGGGCAAGAGAAGCTTAGCATCCAGCCGAGCGAACTAATATTGAAGGACTCTGTTTCGCTTCCACTCCGCTCCTTCTTTCCATTCAATATACCGCAGTAAGTGTGTCTGGAAAAAGTATCGACTGGCTGTATGCTGAGAACGGGTGGTGGTGGATGGGATGGTGGAGGAAAGGAAAAGGACCACCACCGCTTGAAGCAAGGGAACGGGAGAGAGAGCAGTTCATTATATAATTAAAAATTGTTCAACTCACTGGAGTCTACTCTTTCTCGTTTCTCTTTCTCTAATAGATAGGCACTAATATAATAGAGGAAAATAGATTGGTAAACAGCTGGTAATTGTTTGCCAAGCAATCTCGATTCGACTTGTTTCTCCATCCACCACCACCACCGACGCCGCCACGGTGCAGACAGCCACGCTTCCTGTACCCGCAAAAAGATAAAATAAAACTGCTCTTTGATGATGATGGTGATGTGTTGATATAATGTGATTACATATTATTTGCTTGATCATTTTGAAGTGGTGTTGTTGCCTGGCTTGCAACCAAATAAAACGGGAAAAAAGTAGATTGATGACATGACATCACGATGATGATGATGATGCTCTCTCCGATGGTGTTATCTAGTTTGAACAGTTAACTTGATCTGGAAAAGGATGCAGTCTGCTCTGATGAATGATGGATTACTAATTTCCCACTTATGTAACAATACCTGTCAGTTCTCGGAAACTATTCTCCAAACATTCAAAATATTTAATGTAACAGTAACAATGAAATCGGATAATCGATGTAATTTATATATGCATAATGCGTCGCAATAGAGAAGAGAATGTGTAACAGATTTTGAAAAGTCAACATGATTTTTCTAACATCACTTGTGAAAGTTAGTGCATGTAGACACAAGATCTCATCGTCAGTTGAAATTTCTGGGAACACTTTAAATGCCACGTTAATAATAAAGTAAGCAGAAAAAAATCTACTGCATACTTTCATCTAGGATTGTTATGTAATGATGCCAGGTTTTTAAGAGAATGTCTGTATTTTCCCAGTCTTTTCTCTGGTTTGCATGAGTGTACGAGATTAACGTAACAAGCCAAAGAACATTAATCTGTTGTCACCTGATTTTCCAGACCATCCCTCGATCTTCCCCAGAGACGCAGGTAGGCTGTTCGCGTAACTCCTTCACATTCAGTAGAAGAAAAGGGAGAAAAAAGTGAGAGTGGCACAGGGCAGAAGCGCACACGTGAAGGAAACAAAAACAAAGATGTTGGCTTCAATTTTCTACTTTGTAGTACTTTATAGGATTATATTGAGCATTTGGGTATGTACGTCGCGTTGTCCGTACACAAACACATTTTATGTTCGAAACAAAAATTGGCAATTTTATGTTGTTATTTTAAGGGATTTACGACTAGTCGACTCTATAATCATCTTGTACATTTGCCCTGTTAGCTGTGTGTTTCACGAATTGGGAAACTCTTTAGTGATGACATTATTATGATCATCATTATCACAGGCACAAATGTAACTCGGCGTATTTGAAACCTTTTCATTTTAGATGTTTCACAGAGCATGCTATAATCTCTACGAATTTCATATAAGTAGAGAGTATTTACAGAAAAACCGAACAAACTTTTGAAAAGAAAATAGAATTTTTTTATTTCCATTTGTTACCAACATATGCAAATTATTTTTACCCTTTTCTACAATTTCTTCATTGACGACCAAATTGAAAAATGATTGAAGTGAGAAACTGTCTCACATTGCACCACGTTTATAGATAAAGCCACGGAGTTAACACAAAGTCATACCAGTCATTCACGATGTATCTAATGTGATTAGGAGCAACTTTTCTGGCTTTCTGGCAATCTAGCGAAGTTGTCGTAATAAAGCTGTTCCGTTTATTTATTGCCTGTTGATATACTCGACAGCTTTTAAGTTGCACTGTCGCGCTTAATACCCATCTTTGAAAATGAGTAAAAGTAAGAATAATAAAGCACAAGTGCCCTGTGGGTTTTACAGATGGGCGCAATGCACACAGTTGATATCACAGTTGACTACTTTGTGCGGGTTGTTGCGAGACTCTAATGACTACAAACTGAGAATTGGGATACTTGGGATATGAAAACTGCAGATTGGGATATTGACATTTATGCATATTGACATTGGACCCGCATTTATATAGTATCTAGTGCCATAGAATGTACATTGAAATTTGATATTGGCCTAGGATTTGCACACGAAAAGGTTTACGCTGAGAGATACATGTATAATTATTTATTAGCATTAGCATTGGTTTGGATGATAGCATAGACTGCAGCGCTGATGGTTACCTGAATCAAATTTTAGGCCTGATGTTAGCATATGAAAATTTTGTTCGAAAGTAATTTTAAGAGTGGCTAGTTAAATACCGACCGACCACTGTGCGTGCGTGCCTGCCATGTGCTTCACAGTTTGGGTTTGATGACTGACTGTTTTTCGTCCACACGCTTCAAACATGAACCCAACTAAGGAACATTGATGTAATATTGTTCGTTTGATGTTGAAAGCATTAAATATTCTACACAATACCGTCAGCCAACCTGATGGTAACAAAGTTGACTTTTGTTGGGCGCTTCGATGTTCGGTTTAAGTTAAATCGAAATCATCTTACAAAACGGAATTGTAGGAAAATTATTTAAACGGCATTGAATGATTGTTGTTTCCGAAATCATTTTTCAGCTTCCGAGGAAGCGGAGGATGAGTTTATGTACTTCACTGTTGCTTCGCTAAAGAATCATCTTTTCATTCTTGCTTTCATAATAAATTATCTTGTTGATATGTACTTCCTGTTAAGTACTGACTGAGTGTGACTGGCTGGCTCCTCATGGAAAGGTCACATTATTGGTTTTATTTATGGAGCACATCTAGCGTTTACAAGCACCCGGATGGAAACAAAGTTCAAAATAAATAGTTTGGAAGTGACGGATATTTTGTCGTTTATAGTGGAAGACAAGACGCTAACACAAATTGCTCTATGTTTAATACATTTGGCAATGATTTACACTGTCATTAAAGCATTCAAAATGGAGTTGGTAGAAAAATTAAAATGTTTCGTTTATATACATACTGTACATTATACTTTATTTTTGTAGGATGTCATCATTCGCGTCGACTACTTCAGTAACAGAATAGTGATCCGAAAAGACCCGGTCAACAATCGGAGTTTGTAATTTGATGGTCAGCGACTGACACAAAATGCATGTTACATAGTTCTGACTAAGAATAAGATGTGAAATATAATAAAAACTGATAAAAGGTGTCCACACAATCATTTTTATTCCATTCCCTTCTTCCATTTTGTTGGAAGGAAGATCGTTAAACCTCAAACGGAATGCATTTTGTTGAAAGTGGAATGTTATAAACCGTTTACTCTACTTAAATGTACCAAACATCCAGACAACTCGAGCGAAAAAATTTTTTTTCGACTACACCACCAAGAAAGATTTACATCGAGCTCTTTTCAATAGATGAAAAGTCTGACATGAACTGACATAATAGCAGGCAAATAGTATGCCCACCTAAGTACATGAAATAAGAAAGAAAAAGTAAAGCAGATTTTTTCTTCTTTTTTCATTGAAGCACTCTCACCAAAAACATCATGTTTCCCAACGCTTGGAAAGAAAAATGCAAATCCGAGATTGAGGAAAAGTTGACAACTCTTTGTACTTTATTTTTTCTATACTTTGAATGTAGCTTCAGATAATATCCTCCTTCCAATCGTTGGGGAATGTGTCCTCGACGAGAAGAGTGAGTGCTTTGCTGGGTTCAATTCAAGAGTGGAAAGAGAAAAAAGCTAAGATACCCAAACGAGAGTTCAGTGGATGCAAAAAATGTACGCCTACATTTGCATACTTACTTACGAACTTACCACATGTGTGTACGTAGTACATATTTGCTAACCCCGAAGTTGACGATAATGTCGTGCTCTTTGGTTATCGAATCAAAAGTACATAAAAATCTTACATTGGTTGCATGCATTCAAAAGTGATCGAAGACACTCTCGGTTAGATCTTTTTATGGTCTATAAGCCTAATCCTATCGGAATATATAAATTGAATTGTGTGTGTCGGGAATAAAGTGTTCCCCATTTTTATATAGGCTCTCTCGTATTTACTCTCATGTACATTCCATTATAAACAGATCAAGATCAACAACTTGAAAAGATTCCGAGAAAATGATTGTCCATCTGCACCAAAAGGTTTTGACTCTTTTATATGGCACTACTGCGGTACTGTTATGGTTTCCTCGCATCTCTCCTTCTACAATTCCTATCTATTCTTGTAAACAATTTTGTTTAAGCGTTTTTATGTCCTCCAAATTGTTCGATCGATCGAAATTGCCGAGAATAATATTTTTAACGTGGTTTGAATTTTTAGTTCACGTGCTACAACGAAGCTTACTAAACTTCTGGAGAATTGTAGAGAATGCTATTATTATCCATAGTGCTAGTTATAATTATCCATAGACCAAATTAAGCTCCAGTCCAACATTTAAATAATGGACTGCAATTGTCAACGCTTTTACCGTCATTGTTTAAAGTCTTCGTTGTGTCAATCGGTTCGTGTCATTCGAGCATAAATTTTTGTGTCACACCGTGTTGAAGTTTTCTATGAAGCGTATTTTCATGGTGTAACGTTCTTCGTCCTCCCGTCCGATTTAACGGTTCACCGAAGGCTGCAAAGTGTTCTGCGTCACTATGAGATGAAATGAGGGTGAAAACAGTTCGGTTGGT
>VYYJ01001354.1:0-32085 GCA_021029165.1 Cyphoderus albinus | reverse complement strand
TTTTTTATGACGTAGAAAATGAAGGGTCCCACCAAAAGTTTAAACCGCGAAAGTCCCTCATAGTGATTTTTTTTTCAAAATGCGCAGGCTCACTCAATTCTTACTTTACAACAAACAATAATATAGCTATAGCTGCTGCTTTGAGAGGAAACATTTTTCTCGACTCGGCTCGCGGCTGCCTGCTGACTGAGGTCTTAGTTTTTACTTAACATTAACATCCAATCTGAATACTCATCGTCAGATATTCTGCGCAGCAACAGCAACGCAGTTGTTTTTCAAGCAAAGCAGTGTTAAATAAATAGTGGTTGGTTGTTGTTGAGGTGGTGGATGCGGTGATGATATTTATTGGACGTTGTGTTAAATAAAGCAGTGATGCGAAGGTTTGGTGGCTGCGGTGGTGGAGATTTGCTTAAAAGATTCTCTCAGACTTGAACAAGACGAACGACAAATTTTATACAGTCATATCAAAGTGTATGTCATAGTCATGCTCTATGCCTGCGCCTCAAGCCAACCATCATTGTGTGAATAAGGTAATGCTGTACCTGAATCATTATGGAACGTCCCTTCTTGGACATTGGTTTCACGAGGTTTTCAAAATTAATCTAATTGTAAGTAAGAAGAAATTCACGGAGGCAGGGAGGATTAGCCTACTTCACTGCCTATATTCTAATAGACAGATATTTGGTCTTTATCTTTAGGAGTAAGTAAAATACCTAGCAAGGAGCATGTCGAATTTTATCTTGTGCACCACGACCCACGAGTTGGTAGTGTTTGTTGGCCGTGCAAAGTAATCATCAAAATAATATCGTATCATCAAGAGACAAAGCTCGATTTTGAAGTAGTTTTACTCTACAGCTACGGCAGCAGCTTTGCCTTTGTTCGCAATGGTGTCCACACTTATGAGAAAGAAAATTGTCTCTTCAAAATCTTTGTCGCTTTTGAAGTCTCTTCTACTTCTACCATTATTCTTGAAGCTGCAGTAGCGAGAGACATACGTAATTGTAACACTGATATGTCTTTCTTCGTTTCGTATTACAAAATCTCTGCTTTCCTCCTTCTCTGTTTCTTGTTTTAAAAACCTTCCTACTTTACACAAGTAGGCATAAAGACTCGTAGAAGTATTTTGCGTACTCGAGCACCTTGTAGATAAAGGTTCGATTAACGCAATACAACGCTATTTTTCGCATTGAATTATGAATAGTTGGTTGGGATAACATTGTTTGTTGCGTTTTCTGACGACAATAATAATACCTAATATAAACTATGCTCGTTTGTTTGCTGTGTGCAGTAGTATGTACCACTGGCTGCGCTAACGACGTAGTTAAACTATATATGTGAATGCAGAAGAAATTAAACTATAATAGATAATAAAAGCATTTCTGTTTTAATGCTACAGCTAAAAGTTATGAAGAGAACATTAGCACTAGTACATGCATTAGTACTTTTATGCACACACACCACTTTTGTGCTGTTTCATCAACGTCGTTGTCTCTCTTTATGTTCTATCTCTTGTAACCCACATGAGCAAGTAATATTGAGCGTGAGTGATGATGATAAAAATGATGGTGGTGTGATGGGATGATGACGGTGACAGGCAGTGAGCTGAAATTGTTGTTGAGTTTCTCACAGCACAGCCACAGCAGCCAGTGAAAGAGTCATATAAACTCGAATGTTGCATCAGCTACAAAAGTAAGGTAAAATACATAGGAAACAAGGCAAATAAGAGCAGCAGGTAGAAGATGATCATCAGTGATCACTCAGTCAGTTCAGATCACTGTGGAATCGCTCTTTGTTGGATGCATTTGAAGGAGAATTTTTATGAGTCACACAAACAAAAAGCATCATCAACGTGATCATGAGAAGGAAAGAAAGAAACCGTGGTTATATTCTTGTTATACTTGCTAACACTAATAACACTCGGTTCACTTCTGCATCAACTTTTCAGTCGTAGTTAAAGTCAGCAGTGTGAGCCTGTGAGGACGTGAGGAGAGAGGAGATTTTACAATAGCAGTACGTGTACAGTGCTCCTGCTACTCTCTGTTTGTTAGGTGTTTGCCAATGGCAGTGCATAATAATATTTTAGTCGTACCTTTACGTAAGTCGTTTTAGTTCTTTGTGTTAGTTTAGCACAGGGAGACTGTAGCATGCAACCATTGCATGCTACATTGTGTACGACGAAACGAGACGAAGTAGCAAAAAAAGAATAAAGAAGCCTTGTCTTTCTGCTTGCTCATTGTTTTGTGCAGAGAAGTTTTGCATTTAGTTCGAACAAGACGTTGTTTTAGTTTGTGGTGGTGGTGGTTACGTTTAGTTACTGCTGCTTCTGCTGTTGTGATTTCAATCAGCAGAGTTGAGAGTATAATGGAAGTGGTTAAAATAATGTGAACTGAACAGATATTTTTTTTACCATTATCGCCTTATTATTGCAAAAGTTACTCGGTGGTTAGTAGTGAGTGAGTAAAGAGCGACGACGACGACGCTAGTAATGACGCTACTCTGGTGGAGAAATTTTTTTTCGTGATGTTTAACAAAACATCTTTAGTTTTGAATGATTTAAATTGTTTTCTAATGTTTTCGTCTTTCTTTCTTTGTTAGTAGTTTTGTGAATTGATTTAGTAATGTCTCAAAGAACTTCTTGTGACAAGGCCTTTTTTAAGCAGCAATAATAATCGATCAGAAATGTTTTACAATTAAAAAAACATATATTGTATATACAAAAAAATGAATTGTGGATTCCATGTTCAAAGTGTTTGGAATCGTGTCAGTAAGAGGAAAATTAGCAAGATCCGATTATAACATTATTATTAATTATCAAAGATATTCTGTCCTTTGGTTTAGTATTTTACATAATACTTTGCCCAGTTAGTCATATATCGTATTTCGCATTATTAATTAGTTTAATAGGGTTCTTTAAAGTATAACCATATATACGTACGTAACTTCAGGGTAATTAGGGTGATAAAGTATTTACCAGTAGCTTGAAATATTTTCGCAATATTTCGCACAACTAGTTCTCTTTGTACTTTCATACAAGTTGCCTTATACACAGGTAAGATGGAGAGATCATCTGGTGCAATAAACAATTTACACATAAGTATAGGTATATTTAACTATGAAATTAACTAATGAATATTTTTGGAAATACTATGGTAGCGTACTTACCCTGTTAATCGATTTTCTTTAGTTGTATAATGCGTATATTTAAAATATCTTTTTTTCTTTGTTTCTGCAGATTCGTGTAGGACGAAAGTAGAAATCTCACGTGCTCCTAATTGTTACTAGTAGAAGAAGCCCACAAAAGATCAAATCAGAAAAATGGAAGGCGAATCCAATGGCATGGAAGGGAATCAGTCCCGTTGTCAAGCTGGATGCGGATATTTTGGCAGTCCTGCAACTGATGGACTCTGCTCACTGTGTTACAAAGAAGTTCTCAAGAAGAAGCAACAACCTCCTACGGGCAGCTTAAAAATTCCGTCACCGCAACGGATTACACCGCCATGTGAAACCCGCACATCTCCAGTACCCCAGCCACCTCAGTCAAAACTTGTAAGAAATGCGAAATGTTTTTGTATATAGAATCAAATAATATCCAACTCTAACTTATGTGACCATTTAGACAAAATCAGCACCAAAAATAAGCTTTCGCCTTGGCGGCACTACTAAAGCGTACTTGGTTCATAAAAATCTACAAAGTTTCAGTTGAAAACAAATCGTCGTTCATTTGAACTCGGTGGTGAAGGAGAGTACGACAGGAAAGAGGAGGGCTGATTATCACTGTATTAATGTAGCCATGATTGTGAAGGATGTTGTTGGCTTATGTTCCTTGTTTGACGTCACTTAATATGGGATATATAAATAGAAAACAGTGTCACTTGATGTTTTGTTACTTGGAAAACCGTGCTCTGTCTGTTGCTAGTTAGGGTGGGTTATCTGCGTTTTTCTTCCCTCCTTGTTTACTACTGCGCCGTCCATTTTGTTTACCAGACAACAAAAGTGCATCCAAAAAGATTTACAAATTGGCGGTGTGAATTAAGAGGGCAAATAACCTGACTTCAAACATATGTACGCGATATTTGTATGTAAATAGGTAATGTTACGTTGGCACTCTGGCAATGTACGCAAATTTCTTTTCCTGTAAAGTAAAATGTCATTTCCCCTGAGTGCTTTGCACTTTGAGTTTTGTTTGTGTTTGACCGAAGAGTGGCATAAGGTGATTTTTAAAATCATTTGTGTTGTTTTGTTTTTCAGGATGCCGAAGGAGAGGGTACCGGGGAGGAAAAGGCCGTCGCTGCATCTGCTCCCGTGGCTGCCACTGCCACCTCCACTTCTGCTGTAGCGGAAGCTTCTGCTCCTGGCACCAGCACGAGCAACTCCTCTGGATCTGAAACAAAAAAGAAGTCTAACAGATGCCAAATGTGTCGCAAAAAAGTTGGCCTCACAGGTAAATTTTCGAACCATTAGCTCCTAACTGTCCGATTTGATATTTAATTTTGTATCGTCAGTTGCTGACAATCTGTTTGTTCCATTTGTAGGGGTTGAGTGCCGATGTGGAGGTTTGTTCTGCCATCAGCATCGTTACAGTGATGAGCATCACTGCACATTCGACTATCGACAACTCGGAGCTGAAGAGATCCGTAAAAACAATCCTGTTGTTGTCGGCGAGAAAATCCAGAAGATTTGAAGTTCACTTACAATAGATTGTCAAGCGCGCTAAGCAATCCCATCGACTACCAACAAACTGTAAAAATCCTAAATATAAATAATACCAAACTACTCAATACTTGTACATCTGATTGTATTGAATGAAGTACACTAATGACATTCCGCCGACGTCGCCATCCCAAAATGATCGACCCACGTATTCGAACCCTCCAATTATATCCTTCATTTTGACTTTGATGAATATATACACAGTATGCAATAAAATAATTTCATCATATAACGCAAAACACAGTTGAGTACAAAAAATGTTTTAATTAATTTTCATATTTTCACAAAATTTGACAAAATCCTACTGAAAGACACAGGTGCAAAACAACTTATTACTTACTTGCACTATTATCATTTACATTTACTCTGTACATTTGCTACAAAATTCATCTTAATGCAGAAGAATGCGTTATTGTTATTCGTGTATTGTACTATCTTATTCTTTTTCGGCACAAGAAATTTACTAGCATTAACAAACGACGGAGAAACAAGTTTCGAACAGTTCAGGTTCAGCATTAAGCACGAATATCACTCACGGGGAAATAGAATGCCCTAGCCAATTTTTCTGCTAACTAGTAACTACTAATGTTGAAAAATAAAGAATGGCACATGTCGCTGGATGCAGCGGGCTGGCGTTCATGTGCAAAAAGTTGTGTATCTTCAGATTTTTTTCCCAAAAATTCTTATGGAATTTAACATGGGAAAATAAAAGATAGCAAACACCCTTATCAAATTTTATTTATCTTGAAGATTCAAGATTTAAATTTTAAGATTTTCAAATCAAGATTTATCAAATTTTTTCATCTTTCATTTTCCCATGTTAAATTCCATAAGGATTTTGAAAAAAAATCTGAAGATACACAAACTTTTGCACATAAGCGCCGGCCCGCTGCATCCAGCGACATGTGCCATTCTTCATTTTTCAACATTAGTAGTTACTAGTTAGCAGAAAAATTGGCTAGGGCATTCTGAAAACACAAGGTTTAATATTTCCTCCTCAGAAATGAGAAATCGTGATTTCCATAGTTTCGTTCGGTTCCGTTTCCACACATATCTAGTATCCAGTCCCTGTGTTCAATATCTTTCTTAAAAGCATCGTCAATTTCAGTGCCAACCTGGAGGTTTGTCCCCTTTTCCAGTTCTCGTTGATGATGTTTCTGTGCGTCTTCGCAGATTGACAGAGAGCACTCCTCAAGCAAAGCGACGCATTCCTCTCGTAGTTCATCGTTAATTCTATAAAAAAGAAATTCACAGGCTATAGCTATAGACATAATTAAATTTTAAACCGCATAGTTACTTATAATTATCCACTCCTACAATCAATAAAGACAATGCAATGATGGCTCTCAACTCTCAATATAATCATAAAGGCACCTTTTTGTATCTCCTTGTTTGTCGTGCAATTGTTCCATAGTTTCAACAAACTTAATACAAAATCCCATCACAGTGTCTACATTGTCATCTTTTCGCAGATGAGCTTTCAACTTTTGAGCCAGGGACTCCACTTCGTTTCCCACAAACATTGGTTCATCAACGGTTATACCGTGGACAGGAAGCTCATCATATTTCTTTGACAAAGCGCTCTGAATTTCCATCAAGGTCTCCTCTCCAGTGAAATCAACAAGGTTTTCAAAAGCACCTCGAATTTTCTCCACATCTTTCAAGACGTCGGACATCGTAATGAGCAGCTGATTGCAGTACAGTTTACTCATTTTCCTTCCAATAAACGGAATGTCAGTACATCGAAGTGCCATTTGATGAACATGACGCTGAAATAAATCATACAAATACATTTTCCAGTTTTATAATTTTATATCGCTTGCATAGTACAATCTTGTTTGATCGTTACATTTAAAATATTAATTAGGTAATATTTCACATTTTGAAATAAAGGGATAGCATCAAATGATTGTTAGTTAAATTCGAAACTATTCGTCCGAATCGAGTGTCACTGCAGCGAATGTAATTAAAAACTAGACGCAACCTGGACAACTGTAATTGTTTTACATATGTCAAGCTTTACCAAACGGTAAAGTGCCAGTGCCTTAAGTGCCACCAAATTTTCCGAACAGCAAAACGTTTAAACAAATATTGAATATAGTTTCGAATTTAACAATCATTTGATGCTATCCCCTAAGACGTTATCCCTTAAAAATAATTAGGGGATAGCACCTACGAAACCTGAAAGGTGAAATATTACCTATTAATTATTATTTACTTTATTTTGATTTAATGAATTTCTTTCGTATTTACCATTTCTTGGAGCTCCGTCGATTGCGTCACTAAGGCACTATCCAAGTAGTTAGTCAAATAACTGTCGTAGGCTGTGTCCAGACGACGACCTGTAATACTGGCAACGTTTCGAACCGCCCTCAAGGGTTTTACAGGTGGTTTCTGCGGTTTCTTCAACGGCTTCAACGGTTTCAGGGGCTTCATAGTTGACAAGGGTGTGCTTTTACTCTTTTATCGACTTTATTAATTTATTATTACTTCGTCGATCTCGATTTATTTGGGTACTGACTTGCCAAGAGCCCAGACTCCACCACTACTACCTACCACTGTTGACTGTGATCTCACTTATTTCGCGCTCACCTTCGTCTTCATTTTTCAACTCTATTCTCTTGCGACGGTCTGTTCTAATGCTCGTTTGTTTGTTGTGATGATAAAGTCAGTAGCAAGAGCAAATAGGCAGCTGTCTCTAACACTATCGAGCTACACTGTAGATTCTACAGTCTTCTTGAGTCAAGTCAAGCAAAACTCTTGAGTCTTGAGACTTGTGGTGAGTGAACGAAACGAGCGACTCAAGTTGATTCTACTGGCTACAACCTACTGTAATTTCATGTCATGTCAGTTTCAGTTTAAATAGATAATCGATAATCTGACCTCCTGAATTCAGTATACAGTCAACAGTGTCAACACTGTTGACTCAACAGTAGTGCCCATCAAATTCCCAAATGGCAAATGGTGAGTGTTCGGCCGCTACCTGACTAATGTGTATTACTAACAACTAATACTAATGCAGGCAGTTATGCGCATGTTCCTTTAGGTGATTATTAGTAAATTGCTAAAACGCTACATGCGAAATATTTCGTAATTCCTTACGTTTTATAGCAAAACAATAGAACACTAAAGCTGACTAAAGTTAAGGAATGTAGATAGCTACTGGAATATGGTTAGTTAAAATACTACTTCATATTTTAAAACAATCATTTATGGACATTGCTATTTTGTCGACTTTTAATAACAATCAACAGAGCATGTGCATGATCAAGTTAAATTTTAATTAATTAAATTAATAATATGTAACTACAATGTATAAGGCATATTATGCTTAACCATGCTTAAAGTGTAGTTAGTGTAGTTAGTGTTGCGCCAAAATCTCACCATTTTTGGGAGTTTGGGAGGCATTGGCAGTACTGAATTCAGGAGGTCAGATCATATGTATTCACCATTCATTGACGAATCTGTGTGACTACAGCAGCAGGGATAGTGGCTCCATATCGTAAGCCTAGGATAAAACCCAAATCCACCCATTCTCAAAGTGGCCGCGTAATTTTAAAGTTAAGGCCGGCTAAAATTAGAGGTGTGTAAATACGCTAAAGTTTTATTTTCAAATCATTGATCATCATTGCAGATGCAATTGCAATCATCCTCCTCATTCAGCATATTTCACAAATTTTTATTCCAACCTAAAACTAAATGAAATGGCCTTTTGTTCTAAGTTAATTAGTTAAATGAAGGTTTATAACATTATAAAGGATTTTTCGCTCATAAAAATCATAGGATTGTGCAGCATTCGACTGACACCCTTTTAAATCACATTTATGATGGTTATATTTGGCTGACGAACGTTCCAACTCCATAGACTATGTTTAGAAGTTTTACGGTAATAGGTATTTCCATTGCGTAATTGCGTATACTTATAGCCATAGATTGGGAGGCACAACTGCGAGGGTTTCTTCTTCACTTTTAAACAATGAAAATGAACTTTTATGCAAAAAGCGAGCGAGAATTGCTCGCGAACAGAGGTCGGCATTTCATCAGCCTTTGTTGACCCTATATTCAATATTCTACTTATTAAATACCCTCCAAATCCCTCTTTACTAAATTAATGCTGCCATATTTATTTTATAATTGTTAAATTGTTTATTTATTTAAAGTAGCAGTTGGCAATTGTAGGGGAAACTACAAAAAAGTGTAATAGCTTGTTCAGAAAAACCGAAGAAACAGTGACGTGACAGCCTGAAGTGCAAGTAGTGCAACCATTCAATCAAGATTTAACTGGATCAGACGTTCGGACGTTCCATAGAGCAAATGAAAGCGTAAACTGCAAGGAAATTCAAAACAAGTGTGGCTGTAGTTCGTTTGTGAGAAAGATTATTTTGGTACACAACCACTCCAATCCAAAAGCTAAAGTTAAGACATGTTTAAGTTTTACATGACTAACATTCACCAATTTCTAGTTCAGCAAGATTTTTAAGCAACCTTCAGTAACTTCATTTGCATTGCATAAGCCCTTCATCCTTCAGCTAGTGGCAACTTTACTTCATTTCATTCGCTTAGCGAATTTCGCTATTTGTTATTTCACCTTCCCGCACGAAGGTGCCGATCCCTGTTTTGTGTGCCGTCCCTCCTCATCTTTACCTCGTTTTACCGGCGGACGCTCAAAATGCAAGTAAGAATGCAATATTAAAGCCTCGGCCACAGCAACCCACCAACAACAACTCGACTAGAGTATAGACTCTAGAGAAGAGAGGCACTCGTTTCTTTGTGATTGGTTTGCCTCTCGCTTCTCGTCTGCTCAGCGTATTCTTATTCTTCTCAACCCTCCACTTCTTTATTAATCAGCCTACCGTACCGCCAAAACACTGCCAGCATTCGACATACAGCGAATAAGGCAGGTATTGTGTCGTGAAAGACAAGAACAAGAGGTGAATAGGCGCAAAGATTTCCCTGCAAAACTCTGATTTCTCACTCGCCTCGACTTGATTGTCTTCTGTGTGTTGTGTTGTGAGCACTAGACTGAGTAGGCCGCCGCTCGCTCCTCGGCCATTTCCCCTTTGTCGCTTTCACATCTTCCCTGTTTCTCTCAATCAGTCCTCAACTCTTCGCCCAAAGATCCACATCACGCTCGCGTTACTTGCGTCTATATTTTTTTACCAACTTATTATTTTTTGGATAATTTTATTTTT
The DNA here is from genome assembly GCA_021029165.1 of Cyphoderus albinus. Classification (NCBI taxonomy): domain Eukaryota; kingdom Metazoa; phylum Arthropoda; class Collembola; order Entomobryomorpha; family Paronellidae; genus Cyphoderus; species Cyphoderus albinus. The sequence continues at coordinate 22,183 of VYYJ01001354.1, read as the reverse complement.
TAACTATCGTTGTTTCCCAAATAGTTTGATTTTGCGAAAAACGCGTTTTCAGTCTTTTCACGTAGCTCAGATTGATTTCTTTCACGTTTTTCTCGGTAGGTTTAAGATTACAAGATGGGATTCAGAATGGAGTAATTCCTGAAGCGCTTTCACATAAAGGTTAGTGGACAGTGAAAATCTGTGTTAATCAAGTGTTCTAACACCTTCTAATTATTCTCTCAGTTACTTCTAGCAACCCTTAATCACTTTTAAGAATCTTCTTTAATCATGTGCTTTGATTTAATTTGTTTTTTTAAGGAAAGTTCATTGATTTCTCGCCACTTTAGTGCGAGAGCAAGATTGGGAACATAATGGCGCCATCCCGAAGAGCCTCCGCCAAAATTGCGGAGGAGAAAACAAATGATCAAGAAGTGAAAAAACGACAATTTTCAGTAAGTTTAAAGTTTACTGCAGAACTAGACAATGGAGTTTCATTAATTTTTTAATTTAATGTTTTACTAACTTTAGTCCTTTGTTCATCTTCAAGCTTACAATTAGAATTTTTATTTTTACCAAGTTTATAACACGATTATTTTAATTTTTGGTTTAGTTGAACGACCATCCTCTACTGCAGGCTTGTGACCCAACGAAACCTGATGAGCTTCCAGCGAACGGAGAACTTTTATGGGTACGAGTCGAAGGTGGAAAGTACGGGTACTGGCCTGCTTTCCGTTGCATTCTTCAAGACAGAGATGACTTAGGTAAGCTCTAATGATGAGAGAAGTGACAATCTGACAATTCGAATAAATCGTTTTAATTTGTCATTATTTGTACATTGTATGTATCAATGTTGCAGAGGTCGATCCAGATGAAACACCGGTTGATGAATCGCTCGTTACCTATGTGATATTTCTTGAAGAAAACTTTCGTTACGCAGGGGCTTATTGGTCTAATATAATCCCTTTCAAAGACTGCGAAGAGCAGACCTTATTAATCCCCAAATTGAATAAGTCCCGTGTGAGCTCAAAATGGAAACCGCCGAAAGGATTTCAAAAAGCGATTGATTTACTTAAGGAATTCCAGAAGATTCAACAGTCAAAGCGACGACAGCATGCTGAATTTTTGTTTCGAAACAAAAAGCAGATTGGAAATGCAACTCCAAAAAAGAAACCTACAACCGGTACTTCAAGCGGAATCTTAGCTTCAGCCAGTGCAGAACAGCCCGAGCCCACAACTAGTGTAGATGAGATAAACCATTCTGTGGTAAGAGTGAATTTTGTTGCACACATTTTACTCTTGAATTTGAAAGAGTATTCAAACTAATCACATGCATAGTAATTTTACTGATTAGTAATCAGAGTAATTGTTTTTAAAGTTATCAGAAACTATCGCAAACAAGAGGAAGATGGGATTGCGAGTTTCGGACCGCATTGCTTGTAATGCGTTAGAAAAGCAAAAGTCTGAAAAAGACAAAAAAGATGAAACCTGTAAGACTGATGCCTCAAGCGATGCTTCCGGATCCGGAGCAACCCCACCGAAGCCCAAAGTTTCCAAGTCAACGAACAAAGAGGTACGCCCAAACGTCGGCGGCAACGTTTTAAAACAATGGACTCGGGACAGATTTGAATCCAAGAATAAACAACTCACGTTTGAACCTGTCAAAGCAGTCTCATGTCGTAAATGTACTCTGGAAATCCAATCTGGTGACTTAAAACTTTGCCATGGGATGCCGTATCATGCAGACTGTTTAGTGAAAAAAGGTCAAGGTCAAGGTTAGTGTGTTTTGTATTGTAGGATAATCATGTTAGTTAAATTCAACTGGAATGGAAATTTTTAAAATGTTTCAAAATTCCAGAAGGCGATCCGGTCATACTCAAATGCACAATGTGCATAGATCAGTTATGCTATTTGTGTGAAGGATCAAGCGAAGAAGACAACATTGCGGTCAAATGCACCAGGTGTGACTTACGTTTTCACGTGAAATGTTTAAAAGACTGGCCACAGGCAGAAATTTTTGGAAAAGATGGGCCCCTGATTTGCCCTGCTCACTATTGTCACACTTGTATTGCTGAACAAAGAACTCAAAATAAGATGCGCGACTACACAGTCGCTCCATCCAGATCAGTGAAGTGTGTTAAGTGTCTGTCGACTTACCATAAAGGTTATTATTATTAGTATTTATGCATTTTTCATTTATATTTATATGTATATATGAAATTTTAATAATGGTGGCGAAACACTTTAATTTTTAGCATGCGTGCCAGCCGGATGCGCGGAAGATATGGAGGGAAAAGATTTTGTAGTTTGTCCCAAACACAAACTGCCGAAATTGAAGGTCCAGCAAAGACGTATAGGGTGTTTAATTTGTCTGAAAGGTAAAACAAATATTCGATAAAATGCAAGAGGTTGTTTTTTAATTTAATAAACACATAATTTACGTTTGCGATATTTGTTAATAGTAATGACATCTAAAGACGAAAGCATCAGTTGCTCCCTGTGTGTTCAAATATTTCATCCTCAATGTATTGGATACGACGATGAAATTTCGAAAAGACTGAGTCTTGAAGAGTTCGGAATGGACTACAAATGTTTCAACTGCCGTTGGGGACTATTTCCATTATATGGGCAGGTCATATGGTTCCAACAGCCATCGTCATCGTAAGTCAATTATTTTATTCAATATTGAATATTCTAAAATGTCAGGAAGCTAAAATGTTGATTAAACTAAATCAAATTCATCATTACATTTATGCTAGATATTGGCCAGCGAGAATCCTTTACCCAGGGGAAGCCTCCGGTCGTGCTGCGAAGAGGGCAAGTGGACAGTATTCTGTTGAGTATTTTGGGGAAACAACATTCTATGATAATGCGAGCAGGGGGATGGCACTTCATTTGACGTCTATCGACATTTTCAAAGTAATCCCTACTTCCAGCTCATGGCTAACCAACAAATTAAATTTAGTAGGATCAAGGATGTAATATTATTTGAAATTGTTTCCAGAAAATGAATGTCTACAGAGACAATACGAAGGCAGCTGCAAAGCTTGTACGAGCCCATGAGGAAGCGTCTTATTTCTTGCAGTTCCAGGAAGATTATCGCGAAAAACACCTTCAGCCGGTAAAATTCATCTTTTTTAATATTATGGTTTGATGTAATGTTGACATTTTCCTATTAGCGGGTCCTTTTAACTGTGTCGATATCATGAATTTGTAGGCGAGACCAGTATACAAAAAAATTGAGAGGAATGTATACAGAACCAAAGCCCCGGAGAAAATCCGGGAACCGACTGATAAGTGTACTTGCAATTCCGATGACACAACCAGCAAATTTGTCTGTCTTCCAGACAGCGGATGTTCTAATCGGTAAGGTAGTACCGTCGTGGTGGCGTTGTCATATTTTATCACACTATAAAGTCAATTCATTAATAAAATAATATGCATAATTAGCGACATGGAAATGGAGTGCACTAATCGCAGCTGTTCGAGTGGTGAGCGATGTGCCAATCGAATGTTTAGTGCCCGTAAAACTGACGCGGAGTATATTCACGAAGTACTGATGCCGAAGAAAGGCTGGGGAGTGCTCGCGAGCAAGGTGTTTAACCCAGGTGATTTCGTGGCAGAATATCGAGGAGAAGTTATCTCTAGAGAAGAAAAGGTGCGGCGCCAGGATTTGAAGGAGGAAGAAGATCCAATGTACATTCTCGAAATATCCACGGAATTCTTTATAGATGCTGAGTACTATGGGAATTTGGCAAGGCTCATTAATCACTCGTGTGATCCCAACTGTGAAATCAGAAAGTACGTGTCAAAGGGACTTCCTGTTGGTGGCATTTTTGCTAAACGACGAATCGAAATTGGACAAGAATTGAGTTTCGACTACGCATTTGGAAAGCAAAGCACTGCACCGTTTAGATGCCGTTGTGGAGCCGAAAAATGCGCCGTATTCATTGGGAAAGATATCCCTAAAGGGTACAAGGAGGAGGAAGATAATGATCAAACTAATGACCGCTGGGAAGAAACCTGCTCAATCTGTGGATTTGGTGGAAACGTCATTTGTTGTGACTACGCTGGCTGTGGCAAAGTTTATCACCATAAATGTGTCAAACTGGTATCTACTCCGAAATTTTGGATTTGCCCATTGCATGATAAGAAGCGAAAATCGGCCATTACCAAATCGCCATCCTCGAAATCGGTAATTTGTAATTTTGTTAATGAATTGCATAAGAAATCTTTAATTCGGATTTAAGCAAAATTTAACCTCTGTACTCTGTATATATGTGTAGGTGATTGGCGTGGAGACTACCAACTCTAAGTCTGCTTCCGAAAAACCACCCGTGTTCAAGTTCAGAAAGTCGAAATCTGTAATTCTAAAATTTGACATTAAACTCAAAGAAATTGTATTATATAGGTTATTTTGAAGAAAAAAATAACCTATTTATATATTTTTGTGTAGGTGTGCGGTTTAGAAACCCCAAGAAGTACTGCGGTTTACCCAAAAGGTTCTGGTTTAAAACGAGGTCGAGATGATGCTTCCATAACAACACGCGAGGAGGAGGCCCGCTATAGCCAGATTCTTTCAGATAAAATAACCCCTGATCAGTCGACACTTGTGGATCCACCGAGCAAGAAGGTAAAGATCAATTCCATTCATTCATTAATTTTATTCGCTTAATTTATTAATGGCATGCTCATAAATATTTCTTTTTACGGTCACAAAAAAATTTACAGCGACGACGTGAGTTACGTAATAGTTCCGCTGAAAATTCCAAGAACCCCTCACCAAAAAAACTGCCGTTTGCAGAGTGTGGAAACAACCTTGGGAGATCTAAGCGATCAAATCGTCATCCCCGTTCAGAAGACTAAGTTTTAGTGAATTTTTGTTTGCTATGAAAATGAATTAACGCAACATTTTAAACCATTTAGCTTTATAGTTGTACTGATGAATTCGTGTATTTGAGTATTAACGTTGCGTTTGGTTTTCACTTCTCATTTTTGTAATCTCAGATTAAATGTATGAACTTAACTTGTTAATTAAATTTGGTTTAAATATTAGTCGTACTTTCGACCATTGTAAAATGGTGTTTTAGGAGAAAGTAGATCAAATCAATTTTTGTTACACTTCAGTTTTATTGTTGATTTGTAGTTTGTAGTATATTGTAATGAAGAATGTAAGAATGAACTTTCTTTTAAAACAAACACGGTTGTAGGTTGTTATGCTGAAGTATTGAGAGTCGAACTGAGGGTATAATAATGTAGGTTGAACGAGTTGCCTTAAAAAGTTAAAATTTCTATAAAAAATGACTTTGTAAAACACAAAATTAACTAAAATAATTTCATGGGGATGATCTGTTTATGATTATATGTAAACTGCACAGTTTTTGAGTTTAATATAATGATTGATTTTTGTTATTTTCCTCTAATGTTTTATGGAATAAAATTGTTAGGCTATTTTTTAGCATTAACTCTAAAAATGATTTATTTGTAAATATGCACCTTATTTTTCCTTCCGGTTGGTTAAAGAGATGGCAAACTGGTGATTGATGAACAGATTGCAGAACTACCGACTCTAGATACACAAACCAGCATCGGTCAATCCATAAAGTTTTCCTGAATGCATTGTGTGATAAAATGAATAAAACATTGCCTTTTTGCACCATTACAATACTATTCTGATGTATAAACGTGGACGTAATGTGTCCATATGATTTTATTGGAATTAGCACTGTCTCAAACAGATGCATTTATCCGAAGAATCATTCAACTAACTCAAATAAATACAATAAATTAAAGACACAGATATAATCTGAGAGATTATTACCATGAGTGCTTTCACCACACCAGTTATCACGTAATCTATTATGGCACTATAAATTTAACTAAAAGTGACACTGGAATCAAAACTCATTGTTCTATTAAGATTTTGTTGAATATTTTGCGTAATACAAACACAACAGTTGACTGGACGACGCTGCTTCTAAACATACCAAATAAATCGTAAATAAGGGAGTCCTTCGCTTTAACCGGACTGGAACGCATTTCGAATATTCAATAACCGGAAGCATCTAGCAAACCTTTCTTCTATGAAACTTTACATATTACAATTCTCAGATCAGATTTATTTTTTTACATTACCGGGTATTAAATGCTCACAGAAACAGCTAACACAATTTGTCAGATAATTAGAGATTGAAAGTTTAATAAGTAATAATAATACTCCCTATTTAACGTTCTTCAAAACCAACAGCGTTATCATTGTGAAGATCCTTTTTCTAAGGGTGAGTTATAAAAATCGTCTGGTTGCTGAGCTGCTGCCACGAAAAAGATATGAGACATTTTTCTTATTTTTAAAATTAAGTTCAATTGAGAGATTTACTTTCCTAAATTTGCTACAATCAGAGGAACTTTCCAGTGTAATTTAACTACTCTTTAAAAAACAAAATTCAACTCTTCGTCTGTAGAAGAGCTTTCTATTTTCCAGGCTTTTTCACTGAACGTTGGATTGGAACCGGGCTCACACTTTAAGCATGATGCATGTAGATCTATTCTTCGGAGCTTTAAGATCAAGAAAAATATCTTCAGACTTATAAATATTCATTTACAGCGCATAACATATATGTGTCTAAAGTAAATTGAAATAAATATTAATTCAGCATTGCAATACGTTTCGAAGTTCTCTGCTAGTATAGTTAAAAAATCTATACCATGCGAAACGGTTCCGGGAAATAATTCGATATAACTAACCTTTAAAGTGAATTGCCTAAAGTCTTTGCAATATTATTCAAATCACTTTGTTTAGGGTAGTTTTATCAAAACGAACACCCCAAACCCTTGTCAAATGTGGTGGAGATATCAGAGGAGACACAATCTATTACGCAAGGGACTCTAATCTATGACTACAACATATTCAAGGTATTTATTCACTCGCATGGAACACGAAGTAACAAATTCACTTTTACGAATTTACTTAAATAAAAAGTCTTGTAGTTTTAGGCTGAGACTGAGTTCTCTAAATAATCTCATTCAATTGTTACACCAGAGAAACACGTTTGGCTGTAAAGAAATTTGATTAAAATGTAATTCTTTGATATGGTACGTGACATCCGTATCACGTAACTTTAAATAACTTTAATTGTATTTTAACGGCTACTGATTTTAAGAGTCAGGAGTACGAGTACTGTCACAGGAGCATTCTGTTCACTTTGTTCAAAGTTACCATGCTTTTAGCTTTTTTACACTCCTTTCTTCTATTACTGGCCACGTATTTTATGGTAAATCATTAATAGACAAATTAAGACGTGACGATGTTAGTTGTAGCAGGGTTAAACGATTGAAAACGAGATACCGGAAGGGGTTGACTACACAAAGCTGTAAGTGTTCTCTATAGCTCTACTGTTGACTCCAGAAGTTTGATCGCGGTGAATGCGTTCCATTGACTCAGTCCTTGTTCTGACGGGTCCGTTATGAGTTACTACCTGGATGAATTTGCAGTTTAATTATTATACATAATCTTCGTTCGGTGAAATGGCACAAATGATTCAATTCTTACTAATTACTCACCATCTGTAATTCAGGTACAACAGGTGGTCGAGCCCTCTCCGAGTTGTTGGGAGAATGAAGTTGCATTAAACCACGGAGCGACGGTAATGCGACAACAAACTCGGTAAGGGTTACGTCGGATGTCCCCCCTGACTCAAGAGGTATCGGCTGTAATCTAAAATGTTCTAGCATGTCGAAAACAGACTGGAACCATAAATGCTGTACTCGACACTGGCCTTCTGGACTCAAAGTCATTCTTAAATGCTGTAAATTAATATAAAATGCATTGAATGACTAAACACGTTTAGTAAAAAATACCAGAAAAAATATCGATTCTAAAGAACATAAAACTCAAAGTAGCAGAATATCTCCGCAAATTGTACCTTCGCTTTTCCCTGGAAATTGAATGTTAAAACAAATTCTCCGATTCGTGTTTCACTTTGCCGGACCAGAAAAGTCCCGTGTCCTTCAGCTTCTTCTTGGAGAACTAGTCGAGCTGCCTCCGATCGAGATAACGTTCCGTGAAACCAGGGATATTCTTGCAACGTGGAGTAAATGTCACGAGGTGCGTCTGTGCTGGAAGCATTTGTTTGGCTGGCTTGAACACTTGTACTTGTAACCGGGACGGAATTATTTCGTGCTTCATCCGCTCCATTGACAACTAATACAAGGAATTTGTTTTTGTTATTTTTACAAAGTCAAACAAATGTATCACCTAATTAAGATGCGTTAGTATTAGTTAAGTATTTACCATTGGTATTTGGTTCCTCTGACTGTTCTTCAATTACAGCACCGACTGTGAAACGGGGTGGAAGTTCTGGAGGATTAACCGTGGCCGAGTATGACGAATTAGTAGAGTTCGCCTGAGTCTGTTCACCGCCTGAACTTGCAGTTTCGGCAAGTGATCCGTTATTATAATGATGTTGTGAATTGTTGTCAGCAGCGGCTTCGGTGGGTGCACGCATTGAGTACTTAATTATGGCCAACCAAGATTTCATGTCGTCAGCGTCAGTTGCTTCTATCACATACTCCATATGGTTTTCTGCTTTCAGTACAAACGTGTTTTCTCTGTCGGGCATTTCCAGGGCCGTCGTTTCACGGGCTTCCGATATTAAAAAGCAGAATACCCCGGATTTCGGCTTGACAGCCTTCGGAGGGGAATAGAACTCAAGCATGTATCCGCCAACGGTTTTAACTAAACATAATCTACATTTCTCCCATTTCTGCGTCCCGTCCAAATGCTCTCCGCTCAAGTAATGCACAGTACCTTCTTTTTGACACTCAACTAGTATTTTTGATAGCTTAGCTTTTGAATTCTTATCTTTCGATCTGCTGTCGGAAGAACTCAGTTGAACATCGTCCGACAATTGTTTCAGGAACAATCGACTCTTTTTAAAACCTTTGAATGACAACCTTTAAAAAATATATAAAAAATATAAAAAAGATTAAAAACGTACACTTCAGTTTCATCATCAAATTCATCAACCATAATTTATTTAAATTTCCCAAAAGCATTACCTTCGGTAAAATGGCTTCCGGCTCGACTGGGGCTGTGAACTGTGCTGGGTGGGGGTTGGCTGTACGGAGGTCGTATTAGGAATTCTACTTGATCGTCGTTCATCGAGCGGTGAATCCGCTGGTTTCTCTCGATTATTTTGATCGTCGTGGTGTTCTCCGTTTGGAAGTTGATTATTTGAGGATGCCTCCGCCGTGGGGGCGTTGTTTTGATTGACACTTTTTCGATTATAACTACTTCCAGAGGAAGAGTGGGATGGAAAATCGTATGACGTTGAGGTACTTTGTGCGTTGTTGGAATTTTCAGCAGTGGTTGGGGCTGCTGTTGATTTGTGCAAAATTTCAGATTCAAGTCGACGTGAAAATACTTCTACAAATCTACGAAGGAGATCATTCGCCTGAGCGTGGCTTAGACCGTTCGTTATTGTTGAGTCAGCTGGTGTGACGGAGCCGTTGGGCGTTGGTTGCGAATAATGAGTTCTGATCACTGATGCAACTTCATGTGCCGTAGACACTGCCGTCTCCTCCCACCAGTCCGACCAGTCACTTGTGCCGGAACCCATGTCAACAACAATCAATTTGTAGTCCCACTTACGAAACGAGCTGCGTCGGTATTAACGGTCCATCTTGTGCAGGGAAAGCTAGTGAGATTCTTGATGTAGTAGAAGTAATAAAACCACGAGTACCTCATTGTTTGGCAACTGTCATTTTATAGGAATGATGGTTTAGCTCTGTGATCATACCGCTCTTTGCTACCGCCTACTCAGACAAATCTCGCCTGCCTCCAATTAATTTAACTTAAAATTCGCACAAATAATCAATTTCTTCACTTTTGTTTTTTGGAGTCTACCTCTAGAATACAACTTTGTTTAATATCACTGAACAACTTTTGGGAGATGAAATTCAGAAATAAATAATAATTTAAATAAAACCGAAATATGATAATAAATATTAACAATAGTAGCAATATTATTTAGCGTCGATCAACCGGTTTGTACTAAAATTCTGAAGACGTCCGCCCTTGATGGACTTTTGGTCACACCAAGACACTTTGTTTTTGGCAATTGTGCTTGTCAACGAACCTTGTAATATCCTACAGAGTATACATTCTATAGCTCTTCAAATTTATGTAGTTATTATTATCATTGTCACACTTCCGCTATAATGTATAATCGCACGAGAGAAGCTACAAGCTAATTAGAATCAACAATCTTTCTATTTTATTAAATATTTTACGTATATTTGGCGTCGTCAATAATTATATGTGTTTACTATAAATTACTTTTACAAAATTCTAAATACGTATATATTAATTCTGATATAGCTCTCGATATCGAAATTTATACAAACTTATTAAATAACCTTTACATGTATTCAGCAATTCATCAGAAATCGTGGAATTTTTACATGGAGCAAAACAATAATTGCATGATGCACTATTATTGGAAATGTTATCTCCTGTCTCTGAACACCCTAACACCCTTCTGAGATTCTTTTTATATTACAATTACAACAATAATAACTTAATAGTAACACCGTAATTGATTTTATTTGACGAATTCTCAAGCAGATCCGGTCACAAAGTCAATTATGAATTAAGAAGTCATTTATAAGCAACACGTTATAATGTTGTACACAGTTCACCATTATTAATTAATAATGTCGTCAACTTCTAGTCTATAAAATAATAAGTCCTGATGATTGAACTCTTGATTCACGTCATTTTTCCGAATTTGTGCCAGGACTGTCCTTGCCTGTGCATAGCTATTTTGCTGCTGCTGGTCCCTCATTCCCCATCAAAGAGACATACAATTTTTTAGTTTGTTTTTTCTCCCTGGTCCATTCTCCTTTCCTTCGTACCAACAAAGCATAAAGCGTAAGCATATTTTCACATTGCAATAATGTGGGCATTTTCAGCTTTGAAAGCGAAGGCATTGCATCGAGTTTTCTATAAAACGTAGTAGTCCAAGAGAAATTATAATATGGAGCATAACACCTTTATCCTGAGTTGAGGAATCCAATCGTATAAACGTAATCGAAACTCGACGGATTTTATCTTTTTCCATTTGATATCACCAACCAGAGCCTGCCAGAAGACCAAGAGACCAGCACTTACCAGACTTTGTTTTCTTCCTCCTCTTTCTTCTGTCTGTGCAAGTTTCCTCTCTTCAGTATGACAATATTAAATCTAAACCATCAGCATTATCCAACGATATATGGATGGAGGAAATGTTTCACTGGGCTTGGGCTATCTACAGAGGAAATGATGCTGCTCGATGCTCCTCAAAGCTTCTTGTACTTACTGCTTTAAGGGATTTTTCTGTGGGCATTGTACAGAACATGCACGACCATTGTAATGTAAAATGTATCCCAAATCCCAAAGAGATTTCCATTTCCATTGCAGAACGAACGAGAAGCTCTTTCAAAGTTCAATTCACACTGCACTCACTGAGGTTTTGGCCGGACATTAGCTTTGTTGGTCTCTCTCTTCACTCTTGTTTGTGAGTGAAAGGGTTTTTTGTGGTTGAATCAAAGTGAGGAACGGTGGAGAGCAGCTTCATCTCAACAGCAACTCATCTCTGTATCATGGCGCATCGTATCATTAAAACAGGAGAGATGGGGCAGATTAACAAAAACCAGAGTATTAGCATTTAGAGAAGCGAAGCCATGCACGTAAGTACAATATAAATATCACGAGGAAGACGAAGACAGCATCAACTCCTTCAATGAACAATGATTATTTATTGAGGTTTGGAAAACGGATAGCCGGACAAGGCAACAACGCAACGGATTGATATCATTTCTTTCCAGCAGCATCCAGCAGCATAAATATGTTCAATTCAAGCCCCAATGTCACTCGTCGCAATTTCATGTTTTATAATTAATGCAACCATTTTAGAGAGAGATTAAGAGAAAGTGAGTTGACTCTCATTGAACAGTCAAATTTTGTAAGAACAAAATCCAATTGAAAAGAAATGTTTCTATGCGAATCAAAACGTACTGCTTAGGTATGCAAAAATAAGTGCCTTGTCCAGATAATGACTGGGAAGATTATAGCTTTCAAGTAATTCCGCTTTATTATTAATTAATAGTTTGTTGTATGTTGTTCAGCACCATACAATTACGCACGAGCATTCATGGACCTAGATGCAATCAGCACTGCTTACTTTATTTAAAGAAAAATTAAAGCCCCAAAATGAAATAGTTTACCATTTTAGCTAAAAAACAATATTTCCAGCAATTACTCTCGGAATGATAGTGGAGTTATAATAAATTAAAATGTGGAAGTATTACTCAGTCAGCTCAAATATAAAACGTAGGTTTGCGATTCTTAAACAATTAGTTTACATACGTACATAAAAAGCGACGAACTTACAAGCAGTTACGTACTTATCCGGATTTTTAGTTTTCTAGTACATGAAATAAAAACGCTTACTAATTAACTCTATACAAATACTGTCGTGGACTTACGTTGTCTTGTTTCCCCAGAGGTTACAATACTCGTGAGATGCAAAACCCAAACAGATCTTGGCGATGAAAATAAATCTTGTAAATAAAATATTTTAAGCTGCATGCACCTTACAAGAAAGATATTAGGCTATCTTTTTTATAAAAAAACATACTAAACAATCAGTATAGTAACAATCAAAAAACATTTTCTTATAACTCAAACTCTCCAGTAATTTGAATTAAATAATAATAAAAAGTAATGATAGACACGGTGTGTAGTCAATGTACATTCCAGTGAAAACCAATTTTGGCATTAGGAAAAGATTCTGTGGCTTGGGTTATTCAAGTTATTTTTACACGCATTCAAAGAATCCGAATCTGAAGAAAATTCTCTGCGCAATCCGATTTCGATCCCGTACATGACTAATAAGAAACTTTTGCAGTCAAAACAAAGCGCTTTAACATGCATTTATGAAAGGTTATAAATTTGCGACAATATTCTACTAAAAATTACTGAACACGAAATTTCCTGTTATTTAGAACACAAAACACATTATTATATAAAAATTCCTTATTTGGAACCACTACGCTAAAAAAAAACTTATTTCACCATTGTGTCAATTTTGTGCTATAAAATTCGCGCTCGAAATTGGGTTTTGCAAAGAAAATTTCAGGTACGGCTAGAAATTACTAAAAACACTTCTAATTAGAATACCCGTCTAAATTTAATTCATCTTTATGACGAACATTTATATGAGTGTGTTATAAAATCATTCGAGTAGCCGTTTTGAAGCAAGTGAAAAAATATTACGTGTGAGAGGAACTCTGAGCAAAATATGAACCATGTAAAGGCTTCAGTTACACGTGAAAATGTACAGTAGAAATTAGTCACACTATCATGAGCTATAAAAATCATACTTTTCTTTGCATATCAAGGAATCGATGAGTTAGACATCTGACTTACATTTAAAAGCCAAACAATCAAATTAATACTAAAAAGTAATTTGAATTAAAATTATACAAAAAGACAAGCGCGGTTTTAACATAAATCGATTTGGCTATGAGCACTTGCAATTGCAATGCTTCAAGTTGTTTGTACATCTAATTTAAGTTTAAGTGAATTTGTGTTAGGTAGGTCTTCATTGTAAACTAGCAAAATTTCGCAAAATACTGAACAACTCTTAACTTACTTATAACAATTGCAACACAGTTGCTCATTTGTTAATAAAAGGAAATCAAAAATCAGTTAGTCAGTATAAAGAAAAAAGATGTGACACTGAGTCCTGGAATAAATCAATCAACGATACGTTCCATGTCCTTTCCAAAATTACTATTGACGCAAAGTGGAAAAAGCCAACCTATAACTTTTACTTACTTTTCCTTAATCTGACTTAAAAACTTATCTGGACATTTTCTAGTAACGTGATATTTCACCTGTCATTACCTTTTACTCATCAAACTTGATCATCGACAGGGATTATCAATAACATCACATTGGTGAATTTTAGAAGGAGAGAGGCTGTCAGGTCATACATGAACTAAATACTCATTATCAAATCTTTTTAAACTCTGTTAAACGACTACTTTTAACATAACCCGGCACAAAAACAAAATGAATGACGAGGTATTAATCGGCAATTGCATGCTGATATCATTATACCTAGACAGAAGACCTAATGATCTATTCTATCCTGCATGTTGCAGACAAAACTGAGTACCTATCAATAAGGGTCAATCGCCTGCCAAGGGTAGTATGTAGTAAACATGCAAAGCATTACTTGGGTGATGTAGGATAGTAAATTGAATTTCTTACGGGGTCGTTCCATTTTTAAGGTGAACGTCACGGAATGAGGCTTTTAAATATATGAAGAATGACTTTTAAAATAAGAAAAAGGCGCAGATAAGAAGACAGTTGATAAATGGTTAGCAACTGTATTCTTATCTGCAACTTTTCCTTATTTTAAAAGTCATTTTTTCATATATGAGAATCCCTATATTTGTAATAATCAAGTTCATATATAAACATTTATACGTAATTTATCTTTTAGTGACAGGGTTAACAGGAACTTTATGAATTGATGTAAACCTTACATACTTTAATTAATGGTAGCATTCGCATTCTCAAACGATCCAAACATTCCAACATTTTCAGGCTCAAGTGTTGTTACAATTTTCTGTAGTTTGAGTTTGATGAATGATTCATGGCAAATTTAGTGCAATATTAAGAATAATTTCCAAGAGTAAAAAGGTACTGACGTGTGTCAAGTAACAAACTATGGAGCAACAAGTTTTGACAAATACCCGACACTTTTGATCAGGAACGAACCTATGGTTCCATTGTGTCAAAACTTTCTATTTCTATAAAGGCCCTTGTAATAGAGATATAGAGCCATGAATCGTCGTATTGATCCTCTACAATTACCTTCACATTAGACAGGCAGGCGAATTCCATTTTCATCAATTCATAAAACGTGCAATTTACAAAATTTAGTATTGAAGCTTCTTACTTCAAATTTTGTTTGTTGTCTAGTAGAACTAAAGTTACATTGTAACAAACTTAATTAGCCTTCAATAGACACACTCAACTACAAGCGCTGGGTTTGATTAGAATAAGCTTCAGGCGTCTCATGAGGCAGCTTAGAGTCAAATTATTTCCTTTCTCTAGATATATGGAGCTCTGCTTCATTTTTCACAATACCTATTACATACTTATATGAGACTCTTTAGTTAATTACTGAACTGACAACCTCTCATTATATTATATTAACAATATCATCACGTTTTGTTTTAATTTTTCAGTAGTCACTGTTCCTGCAAGGACAATTCTAAAACTTTTTTCAAATTTTCTTCCTCTTCCCTGCGCATACGATCGTCTTCTTCGAGTTGCTTCCGAGACAAATCCAGCACTGCTTGCAACTCTTCATAGCTACTACTTCTGCGTGCAGTGTCATGTTGAGATCCGTCAGTCTGACTAGGTACATAACCTGTGGCGCCAACTGAAGTAGTATCCGAAAATGGTCGCCACTCGGGGTTTTCCGTTTGTCGTGCCATCAACAAACTCTCCTCAATTGCCCTAGAGCAGAAATATAATGGTCACCCTGGGCCTCAATTTGAAAGGTAAAAAAATGCATACCGCAAACATGAGTCGTGCTGTTAAAATAATCAAACTGAATACCGTTGAAGAAGCTGTTCCTCGGTGTCAGAATCTGGCGTCACATCTTTCAGAGTTGTTCTTGGTACGTTAAGGGCCTCGTAAATGTCTACCATCTTGCTGTGGTCACGATTACCAGCTTCACCGGCGAGATCATCATCGATTGTCCAACGAAATATATCGTCGTCGGAAGACGAAATTGGAGCCGGAGTGACAGACATTCTGATGTCATACAATGGTGGTGGTTCGAAAAGATCTTCGTCTAATACGCACGCTAACCTTCCATTTTCCTCTATCAAACTTTGTACGCCTCGAATTTGTTCCTCAGTTCCAAAAATATTATGAAATGTAATGCAAGCATTAAGGAGATGGAACATGGGTATTTCTGGCAATAAAAGTGTACAAAAATCTGTAAGAACATGTATTGTAACGAATATTAAATTTGTACGCGAAATTATGAGTATGGTACCAATTTTAACCGGAAAACCAGCAGGTATTTGCATCTGGATAAAATCTTTCAGTTTATTAAACTGACTACTTGACAGGGCCATAATATCCACAATTGGCATCACTTGTTCCTGCAAGTTTAACGGGTAGTTTTCGCATAGCCACACAGTAGCCTGTTTTAAAGCAGATACAAAGTAACAGTCAAGTATTTTTTCCAAATATTTTCATTAAATGGTACATAGTGAAACCTAAATAGTGGGTTCCGGATGTGTACGGTGATAAGTGAAGAGATAATTAAAACGAACCTTGAATTTGTTTAATTTTGTTCGAGCTTCCTTTGGTCTTCCAATATCACGACCTCCTAATGATATATCTTTGTCAAAGTACTCTTCCGCAGTAATCTCAAGCAAACATTGGGCACCTTCTTCTCCCTACAAGGTACACAAGTGTGTTTAAAAATTGTAATTTGTTTCATTTGTGGATTTTTGGGGGTGCATTGCATTTTGACTTGGAACTTACTGTGTTGGAAGCTACCGATCCTTCAGGTTCGGACGTCTCAGTAGCGCCAAATGTGTTAAGAATTCTCTGAAAGTTGGACACATTTTCGCTCCGAGTTTTGTCCGATTCACTTAAATGTTCGTGACGAATTTTTGTTACTAGCTCGACATTAGTGGCGCTGAAAACCTTGCAGTCAAAATTGTTAACCTTTTCGCTTTTATCACTTCCCCATCCCCAAATCCCAGTCTTATTTCTAAAACATTTAAAGCAACAAAATTAGACTTTCTATGAACCAAAAACCATCCATTGTTAAGATTTTCATCATATGACTAACCTTTCGAAAGCAATTTTTTCCAAATTCACGTAGGATATCATGGCAGGATTAGATAAACGATACGACACTGTTTTTTCGTACATTCTACTGTCTTGTAGATTGTTGTGCTTCTCATTTCCTGACAGTATTATGTTACTATAGACCTGTTTAGTTGCATGGTCGATTTCCATCATTTTAACACAGTCATCTACAAAAAAAGATTCCAGATTCGAGAGTTAGATAATTTACAACGGTTTGATTTGAATACAAGTTTTGAAAAATATACTTCCACCTACCTTTCCCCTGAAAAATGACGGAAACGCCTTCTTGGCGAGAATCACCACCTTCTGCTCCAGCTACGTTACTATCCACACGAACATTTGAACCCATTTTGTACACCCTGTGCGTATTAACTGGGCACATTCTGGTGAGCAATGGCACTGCAAAAAGTTGATACGCCACACCATTAATTGAAAATCGCATATATTCGACGTTAGATTATACGCCGACGTCACCAAATACGATCTAATATACTGTTACATAAACACTTACCCCAGCTAGTAAATTCCCAACGCATTTCCACGTAAAAATCCGGTGCCTGGAAATAACATATTACATTTTAACTAAAAAACTAGTTATCAAAGAGAATATATTTTCTAGATCAAGTTGTTCTTTCATAACTTAAGATATATTTATGGAAATGAATTTTGACAAACTTAAACTTACATCCTTCAGTCGCTTTAATAAATTTGGAACCAAATCACCCCGTTGACTCCGCTTCTGAACGTCACGATATTCGAGCACTGCCTTCAGTAACTCTGGATCTCCACGACACACAGCCTCATGAACAACTGGAAATAGATGCAATATATTAAATCTTAGTACTCAGGAGGAAGTATTTATAAAGCGATCAGAGAAATTGAGTAACAAAACATGAAGCACAGAGACAAAGACTAAAGACTAATTACCATTCCAGTTTGAACTATGCTCAAACTGAGTATTTGCTCCTCGTTTCAACAGGGCTACAGCACATTCGGTTCTTCCAAGAACAACAGCTAATAACAATGGAGTGCGACCTCTTGGGTCTTGTTGCTCCAAAACTTCCGGCTAGAATTGTTTAATTATTTTATTGACTTAGATACTTGATTCATTAACAAGGTGTGCCTTTATATTCCCTTTTGTCAAGAAAATTTAGAAATTTATGTGATATTTTCTTTAAACGATTGACTAACCTTTATCTCCTTTGTCGCATTTAAATGCTCCTCCAGCTCATGATGTTGGTTTTCCCAAACCATCCAATGGAGTGGATACGTGGAGGCAATTTTTTCTTTGGTTATTGCCATTTTCAAAGTGTTAATCCTGTTTCACCAATCAATAATTCCAGGTCAAATATTTTAGTGGACAATGGAAACATTAGTAGAAAGCTGAATTTGCTGCTTTAGTTATGCCATTCTTATAAAGTTATAAAGTTATAACTCATATACATAGTAAATCTATTCTAGAAAATATGCGCATTCAAACTAAAAAAACTTTGTGAAGCTAATCAAAACACGCCTCTACAATTCAAGACTATTTCCATATATAATTATAGTTTGATTATTTTTAAACTTAAAACTATTGTATCCTGTATCCGGCAAAATCCTTAAAACGGACAAAGGTGGTATTATCACATTATAATAATAAAAGACAAGAAACCTACCTAATTTCTGGGATCCTGAAGAGATGTAAGTAGACTAGTAAATTTGTCACCAAATCTCTCTTTTAAAAAACTGCTGTAGAGTTTAAAACAACATTACTAATCAAATTAACCAGTGTTGCTTGTTCATAAATAGGGAATTGAAATCGAAGATTGATGAAACCCGTATCCAGTATCGCGCGGACGTCGCACGTTCTCACTTTGAAACTTTGTTTAAAAATCACTCCAAACTTACTAGGTTTACTATCAGATATCGTCTCGTCACTCTGCAAATTGTCGTCATATGACTATGACTAGAAAGTTAAAGTTGTGTGTGAACAATACTTTCTTACATACATCTAAACAAAAAACAATGAATTTGTTGTTGAAATGAGGATACTCATGTTCTCTTCTACTTTTTTCAAGCACTTCTCTTCCACTACGACCACGACCTAATGAATCAGCTTACTCTCGTAACACTCAAAGAACAGACACAGTCTCATAAACTACTATCTTCTATACAGAACTGTACCAAGCTTCGGGAAAATTCCACAGGACACATAACATCGATGAACAAGCAACGAAGCAACTGCAGAAGTTAAAAGTCGTAATTAAGAATATTATTAATTAGTAATAGGAATTATACAGATTTTGTAATTGTAATCATTTTGCTTGATTAAAATTATAGAGAATGTTAAACGAAATGAGAGATATTATGTAACGATATAGAGTCCTTTATATTGTATTTCTTAAAGTATTTTTAAAACCTTTTAACATTTAACAATTAAAGAGGCGACTTCCTTTTCCGACACTCCTGAAATATTGTGGGTGGGCAGTGACAGATTTAGCTTTTAAACAAAGGGTCTAATGCGGATGTAGCTGAATGAATGCATTATAGTTACTCTTTTTTAGTCCTGTTGTCTCATTAAAAGCAATGATGTGTAGTTTTACTGCCTACACTATACTCTCAGCTAAACCACAATTTGCAACGGTGAACAATTTTTTTTTAATCTTATCTTTTCGTAGATCTTAAGAATGGATTTCATAATGAGTCTTGGAATTCCATTAAGAAATCTGTCGGAAACGGAGGTTCCTTTTTGTTGGGTGCTAAATCTAGTACAGGTAGATCTCTGTTAGGAAAATAAAAAACCCACTGACACTGGCTGATACTTAAAAAGCCTCATTCAAAAAGACTGTGTCATGACTCATAAAACGCGAAAAAATTTGCCATACCAATAATGCATGCTCTTTCAAAATATAACGTTGGATGGTCTGCGTTTACGCTGAACAAATAACATTTTTGTTGTTTTGTCTAAAAACAATTCCACCGTGTTGTAGTATCTCAACTTACCATCTCACATTTATCTTTTAAAACTCCTTCTTACTTAGTAATACAATGTTTTAATTATTACTGATTATCATCATAACTTGACCTGACCTGAGTTCTGGAGTCTTGATATTATTATCATTTACCTACATACATGGTCCTGGTTAATGTAATGTGATGTCATGTTATGATTTTATTTTTGTAACTGAATGATTTTAATGGATATTCCTATAGCTTCGGTACTATGTAAAATGTGGAATGGAAATCCAATTTTCACGACAGTGAAACCTAAAATGAGCTTCTGTGTGGATGTTTATCATTAAACTGAATCATGATAGGAGAAAACGTAGTTTAGGGGCTAGTTTGATTTTCTTACATTACCCACTACATGACTAATTAGATTGGACAGGATATTTGTATATAAGTAGTGACATGGCAAAATAATCTTGTGCAATTTGATTGCTGTCTCAACTCCCAACAGCTCCAATCTACGGTAAAAGCAAGTATGAGGGTAATGCAGATTGAAGTATTTATCATAGAGATTACGTTACGTTACGTCCGTGGGTAGACAGCTATAACGGTGAGATGGAGCGTAGTATAATATAATATTATGCCTTACCTTATTACCTAAGAGTCCAACAGTAAATACCGAAGTAAGTCCAGTTGAGTCGGTTACACCTGTACCATAATAAGTTGCAGCTTCAACTTCACTTGTCTTCTCCTCGCTCGCTCGTCGTTCTTCTCTGCCAGTGTTCGTTGCGGAAGTAGGCACGCTATGGAACTGTGAGATTTCGCGAGGAACGGACCGTGTGGGCAGAAAGATTTCATAGAGATGGAGCAAGTCAGATTGATTTTATGATTTTATTTTATGGATAATAAAAAGAATGTTCACGCGTATTCTCAGACTAGATAGTTTTAGAAATGAATTTCGATTTTGGTAGTTTTGGAAATAATGAATAACGTTTCGCTTAAAACAACTGTGACCCAAGAAAGTTGGGCTAAGATTCCATCTTCGTTCTGTTGTCAGCTTCGAAGCAAATGATCTACTGAAAATTGTAGCTAATGAGCGGATTGATTGTCTTTCGTCGAGCTGGGAAATTGGTAGTTGGTTTGTTGGTAGATACAGCAGGATCGAGGTATAAAGAATAAAAGAATGCTGTCTGCTCACCATTTACCTTTTAGCCTAAATCGGTCAGCGGATGTTTATCAATGTCCATTGAATTAAATATCAAAATATGTATAATCTTTCGAGCTAATTCGATGCTTTTGGTTTCTATTAATAGCATAACCAGTCATTCTAATCGTGTCCACACACGTCCCCACTAATGCACTCATGCGTTTTTCAGCCTGACCATTACCATTGATGTGTCATCATGTTTCCATTATGTTAATGGTGAAATGAAGGGAAACTGGAAAATTAGAAAGGAAAGGAATACGAGAATAAATGAAACGCGAAATTCTCTTCGCTTGGTTAAGGATGAGTCACTATTATTATATAAATTCTATCAATTCATTTGTAAGCATTTCAACACCGTCATATTTGGCCTGTTTCAAGAATAAATAATAAAGATAGGTTTCTGAGGATTCAACAAAGATGATGTGTGACTAGACGTCGTTGGGAATTAGAAGATGGAACGATGGGAGTACATTTTCTGTCCGAAGTAGCGGATTACCGCTTCCAAGGAAGAAAAATTATGAATTTATGCTTTTACTTATTAGTTTCAACAAAAATATTCTTTTCGTAAGTATTGGAAAAGGTGCAGTGAAGCACATAGATAAATAGTTAGCTTTTTATTGCCTACAGCTTATAACAGTAGTAATCGCCATTCCATCCATGGAAGCTTCAAGGAGTACAATCTCGTGTCCTATTCCAAATGGTAGTCTTTAAAGAAATTAATGGGGACAATACAATTTGGTGATTTAAATTTTGAGATGCTACACTACACATAAGCTCAGATTGAGTTCTTCCACAAAATGCCGAGATCGTGACCTGGACTAGGCATAGTTTTCGAGATAAATAATTTTGCGACCACCTATGTTTCTGATTATGAATATGATCATTCAAATACTCATCGGATAATTACGACGAGGTGTCAACTTATAGCCACTTACTTATAAATATAAAATGATTTCTAGAGATAAATGGAAATGCTAATAAAACATTTACAATAGCTGAGTCATCCTAATAAACTCAAGTTTAGGTCGTCACAGCTGACCAGTGCAGGCATATTGAAAGTTGCGGTTTGTTTTGTTCAGTAGTTAAACTTATTAATTGTTAGTGTGCAAAGTTTC